>CAUYPK010004561.1:0-12445 GCA_963574355.1 Loris lydekkerianus
AAGGCAGCTCAACTGAGTGCCAAGTCCAAGAACACCAAAATAGTTTACAGGTAAGGCCTTTCCGGTTTGCATTCTCACCGCTGCTTGTACTCACTGTTGCCCGTGTGCTTAGGTTGATCGAACACATGCAGCCACTTGCCAGTTTTCCACTGTTTTTGTCCTCCTCCTGGGGTCCAGAAGTCCCTTACTGGCTCCCTGTATCCTCAAAGGGATGATCATAGGCAGATCCCACCTGCCAGAGATCCTGGAGTCTTGTCTCCCCAGAATCTACGTGCCCAGTTACAGGGAAGCTGTTACTCGGCCGCGATCTTTTGTCTCATCAATTTTAAGTTTGTTTAAATTGAGATCCAAATGAGACCCATGTATTATAAGTGGTTTTTGTGTTTTCCAAGACTCTTCCAGGTAATTCTATTGCTCAGTTTGCAGTTTGATTGTCAAATGAAATCAGTAAAGGCAAGTTGAGGTATGGATGAAGGGCAGGTGGATGGGCTGGTTTTCTGGAAAGCTGAGTGATGCAAATATGTGTCTCAGGCAAAGGTCTCATTACTGTCAGCCCATCCTTAAGGGTCCCTAATGGTCCACAATGTCCCAGGACTCACCACTTGCCATCCCTGGCTGAATCTGGTACAGTACGATGACTATTGCATGGGACTTTTTTTTTAAAAAAAAACTAATTTACTTGTTTGCTTATTTGTTCCTTGATTCATTTACATACAAGAACAATAACCATCTAAAAGTTGTTTTGCCTATTTGGAGATGAAGGAGGTAAGGAAATTTCACCCCAAAATATGATTACTTGGTATAAAGAATATTTTAAATTAAAAATCCATTTTTGATCAGAAAGCACTGGCCTCTCCGCTATAAAAATTGAGTAACCTGATTTAGAATAAGAAAAGTCTGCTGACTTCCTTATTGCATACAAATAGACCTGGCCCTGAGGTCATTTGAAGCACAAAAACTGTTGCTCGGATTGATCTACAATTCAATCTGTTTCCATCCATCTACACATTTCCCCTAGTAACCACTTGCTCCATGTATATTTTCCCTACTCTCCCCCCTCCCTTCTGAAAGGGATCCTTAAAAGTCACTGACTATCACTGAACCTTTGGGAAATCATTCTTGTGGTTACCGCCATGCACATGGTTTTTGGAAATAAACCTTTCTCTTATTAATCTACAATAATTGTGGGTTGATCTTTCAGCATACCAGATAAAGGGAAAAGGGTAAGTTTCACGTATCCAGCAGGATCTCAAAGCCAGTTTGTCCTCCCAAAAGCCACAGCAGGAGGATTGGAACCCCAACACCAGCTGGTACATGGTGAGATATTTTACTTACCAATTGGGCTCCTGATCTTCCTCTCTGGGGGCTCCAGTTGAGCAGACAGTAAAAGATCTTTCTTTTTTCCATATTTATGATTGACCAGATAAACATTTTTTGTTGATGACTAGTCTTGTAAGTGACTCTTCTATTGGTATATTTTAGGTACTTTGTGCTGTATGAATATTCATATTGTTTGATTACATCTCCTCTCTAAAATAGCTTTTATTGTTATTGTCGTTATTGCTTTTTTTTGTTTGTTTTGTCCCTTGTCTTTCTGTGTTGTTTTGTCTAAAGAGAGTTACCATAGGGCAGAACTCAGGCCTAGTCCCCTCACCATCCCCATGTTCAAACCAGCCCTGCCTACTAGCAATTATACAATTTCTGTTGGTCTGGTGTCTTTTAAGATGAACTCTCATATGTAACATGTCTGTGGTTTGAGGGAAAGAAATAAGGAAGCCCACCTCATTGGGATTATGCTAAAGTGTTTTAAAAAAAGATTTTCAGGAGACTATGTGCTAACTATATCTCTGGGAAGATTGAGAACTTTGTGTGAATAGGAATAACTCAAATGCCTTATTGTTCAGGTGATTGTGGTATCCCTTCAGATAAAATTAGTTTTACACCTGTTATTAAAGTTCAAGTGTCTAAGGATTATAAGACTTCCACCTCTGTAATATTTCTAAATTTACTAGATTCAATTGTAAACTTATGTTCTTGATTTTGAGCCTCTGAATTCTGAGGTCTAGAAAGGTCTGAGGCCCAAGAGACATATTCCCCATATTTAGGCCAGCAACTACAAGGCACAGTCTAGCTCACAGGGCCCCTTCTTTCCTGATCAAACTTTGCCCCCTGGCTATCCTGAGAGAAACTAGATGTTCTAGTTTCATGCTTTCTGTCTTAAACTTTGCCCCTGGTAAAGAACACAGGTCTGGTCCTTTGAAGCCATCTTTGATGCGAGATGGCCATGTGAAACTTAGGGGGACAATGAAATGACATCAGAAATGATGACTATAATGTGGTTTCAGAACTTTTTTTTAGTAACTTAAATGCTTAAAGTCATGTTGTTACTAGAATTTCTTCTTTGGTGGGTCTTTGGTCTTGGAGATTTGAGAAATGAGTCCATGGCCACAGATCAGTGATTAAATGACATTTTGTTGAACAGAGAGGCATGCAGAGAGAGTGGAGAGCACCAGCGATTCTGGCAGGGAAGAGGAGACCCAAGTCAGAGGTCTCCTGTATGGATCTTTGGCTAGGGGTAAATTTTGGCCCTAAGGGAAATTTTGGCCAGGACTTGGTGGGTGGGGAAAACACCTTTGCAAGCTTAATGAATGTTTTAACAAATGAATAAATGCAGTCTCTCCCTTGAAGCAAGATTGTTAGGTCTTTGCAGTTTTTTCTCAGGAGAAAGGGTTGAAGTGTGTGATCCCTACACAAAGTAGAACTGCCCAGGAATGTTTCATGCTGCTTTGTTTGTATCCTTGCTGGAGCTCAGAGGGTGTGGCCTGCAGGGTGCAGCCTGTTTGTGCCTAGATATGGGGGTCTGATTTCTGAGCCACCTGAGTAAAAAACAAACAAACAAAAAAACAAAAAGTGGGGGAAGGGGGTAGAGTCCCTGTGCAGCCCTGAATGGAAAAAAAAAAAAATTGTATCAATGCTGTAGTCCATAAAATGTTTCTTATTTGAATTATATAATAATTTGATCATTTACATTATTTAGGAAACTGAATCTTTGTCAAAAAATAAGATTCTTGTTTTTTAAGCCTTCTAATTATTAGTTTAGCCAAATGGATAATTAACTTCATAGTAAACTGTGATCCTGTTTTGTGAAAAGTGGTTGTTTTGTTTGTTTGTTTTGTTTTGTTTTTTAAGAGTAAGAAAAATTAGACAGAAAGGAAAATGGCATTGTGTAAGAAAGTATTTTGTGTGGCAAATTTTGTCCTAAAACTGAATAGTTATTTAAGAAAATGGTAAAGGCAGGGGGAAAAAATGAAAGGAGCTTTAGACTGTTTGTAGATTGTGCAGGTTAAATAAAGCTCATAAATGGAAATTTGCAAAAGAATTTGCATGTGATCCATTTGAATATGTATTTCCTTTAGAATCTTTTGGTTTGTAATCCTGTTTGAACAAATTTTTCAAGCCTTCGATATTCCACAAATCAAAACTCTAAATTTGGTCTTTTTGAAGTATTAAGACCACTGAAAGTCTGAGAAAGATAGATTAGGCTTATTTTGTATGCCAGAATATATAGGAAATTCTGTCAAATATGTAATGGTAGTTAATTTTGTGTTTGTATATATGTTCCAATATTATAAAATATTCTTCTGTCTTAATGTATATTGTCATCAATAATTTTAATTCATCTCAGAAAGTGTTTTTTACTGAGTATGACTTTGGAGATTAAATACCATTAGATTAAAAATGAAGTTCTAGGACTTCAGAAAGTTAATATGTCTATGAGTATTGCTAACCTAACTTCAACAAGAACAGAAATCTGTTACATAGAACCAAGCTGATTTGTTGTGATTTTTTGTTTGAAACATTGCTGATTCTTTATGTGTTCTGTTTTACAGAAGTCAAGAAAACAAATTTTTTCTATCTTTTAAGCTATTTGTAGCTTTTGGCAATGTCTATACTTAAGAGCAAAATTTGAAACGTTTGTTTTTCTTCTCTCCCCTTGATTTCTTTGGAATTTGAAAATCATTGTTAAGTATTCTTAATTTCTGACAATATAGTTATTTGCTTGAGTGCAATAAGAATCTGTTTTATTCTATGATAAAGACACTGGTTTGTTTTACCAAGGCTTTGACTGGAATAGCATTTTCAGAAGTGTCCAGATTGTGCTAAGGAATTAAGGTTTACTTTGTAAGGCCAATAAAAAAAGTCCCTTGGAAAAACTGGCTAAATACCTCACCAATAACATTTCCTGATCTGCAGTGAGTAAAGAACATCATTTTCTGACAGAGCTGAGAATCACAATTTTCTTGGGAACCTCAAAAGAAGAGGCATTTAGGCAATGCAGAAAGGTATCTAATGGCACAGATAAAATCTGGACTCATGGAAGGCTTTCAAGTCTAACCTGAGATTCCTTATAAAAGGTTCCAGCAAAGCCAATTTTAAAAGGAAGAAAAGCATGGATGGCTAATAATTATTCTTGCTGCACTTCATGCAAATAATCAGACCCAGTATACTGAAAGTACATTTTATTTTGGAAATTAAATTAGTTCTGCTATAATTTATTTTTCAGTAAAGTGAAAAATTAGAGAGAGAAAAATAGTTCAAAAGGAAAAAACTGTGGCCCACGTGTATTAGATTCCAGCCTTGTCTGCACTGCCAGCTCATAAAGTGAGACATAGCTGTTTTACTAAACTGTTCTGTTAAATGGGACTAAGAGACTGGTATATATATATATATATATATATATATATTTATATGGAGTATTTAGAGTTTCTCTGAAGCCTTAACAAATATCACTGTTGGCTACACTGGAAAAATTTGTGCAGTATTAAATGCTATCTGCTGTGTATATGTAGATACCTCAGAAAAAAATCGGAACCTAAATATTCACTTATATTGTCCAGAAATTTAGATCAGTTCTGTAAGGACTCTTAAAACTAGGTATTATTTTAAGAACTATGCTAAGACTGTAAATAAAAATACTAATGTTCTCATTGTGCAAACTTTGAAATCTAGAACTTGTAGATATTTGTAAATGGTTTCATTCTCTTCCCCTAGACTCAACCTTGACTTTGTCCCTGTCAGTATAGGAAAGCCAGAAAGCCACAAACATATGCAAGATGGCTGGGGTCATGTGGAAGCCAAATAAACACTTGCAGACACTGCCACGCTAGTGCAAGAGGCTGATAAGTTGACTTTGGGACAAAACGCAAGAGTTTAGGTACATAGTGGTCACTCTTACAAACACCAAAAGACACCATTGCTTGACGAGCTCATGCCTCACCAAATATCAAAGCTTACCGTGTACAAATCTGAGGTTGATTATAGAGGTTGTATGCATGAGGCATGCACTTAGGATAAAAAAAAAAGAGAAAATTAAGAAAGTTCTGGGGAAATACTTCTACATTCCCCTAGCCAGGAAGCAAAATTTAATTGGGTACAGGCCTTGCCACTGGTCTTGTTCAATATTAAATGTACCCCTCCTAAAAAAAGAAAAGTACTAAATAATGTATAACAGGCCTCCCCCAATCCTCTGCAATTTATCAGAGATTGCTACAAGAACTGGGAGAGACTGAATTAAATAGGCAGTTAAAAACCCTGAGAAAAGAAGCAAAGGAGATCTCCACTTGAGTAATTAACTGTGTTCTGCTTAGTATTTTGTGTCTGTACCCTTTCTCTCCGAAAGGTCAAGTCTAGATCAAAGATCAGAACAGGTCCCCTCAAACCAAGGTAGAAAAAACCCTACACCATCATCCAGACCGCATCCACAGCAGTGAAGGTGGTAGAGATCCTCACCTGGATTCATCACAGCAGGCTGAAGAGAGCTGTGAAAAGCAAAAACAGGTCTATCCACCTGCTGAAAGGTAACTTTTCAAGTGGTCAACATGCCCTGCTCCAGCCACATACTGGAAGCTGGATGGTCAACGCATGGCTGAAGCCTGAGGAAATTCCTTGCAGAATTTGTCTTAATTAGACTTTGGACTTTAGACTTTTGGACAGAGGAAGGAAGAATGTGATCTGTGCACCCATACCACTAAGATAGAACTCTTACTAACCTATTCCCAAGAATAGAAGACTAGTTTAATGAAGGGTTAAATATATTCTTTTCTACTAATTCGTTCTCATACTAGCTTATGTTCTTGTATCTCTTTCAGCCATCTTATTACTAGATACTAACCCTCTCACTCCACGGTTAACAACTCAGCTCTTAATAGGTGAAACTTCTAGGGAAGTTCCAGATGAGGAGAATGAAGGAACTAAGGAAATTTTCCCCCAAAATATGATCCCTTGGTATGAAGAATATTTTAAATTAAAAGGTCATTTTTGATCAGAAAGCCTGGCCTCTCCTCTATAAAACTGAGTAACCTGATTTAGAATCAGAGAAGTCTGCTAAATTCCTTATTTTATACAAATAGACCTGGCCCTAAGGTCATTTGAAGCACAAAATTAATCTGCAATTCAATCTGTTTCCACCCATCTACACATCCCCCCTAGCAACTGCATGCTCCACATATACTTTCCACACTCTTCTCCCTTCTAAAAGACATCCTTAAAAGTCACCAACTATCACTGAAACTTTGGGAAATTATTCTTGTGGTCCCTCCCACCCCCTACCATATGCAAGAATTTTGGAAATAAAACTTTCTTATTAATCTACCATAATGATCTTTCAGCAAACCCGATAAAGGCAAAATGGCAAGTTTTGTCAGGGTCTCTACAGAGATGTCAAAGTACTAACAAAAGAGTTAGTTTTTCTTCTACAGCAAATCATCAGAATAACCCTTCTTAGTTATGCAAACATAAGATAGCAAGGACCACCCAGAACCTTCCTAGACCTGATCATTGAAGGTCCTTTTTCAAAACATCTTGGTACCCAGGATCCTTTGCCCAACAGAAAGTGGCCAGATTTGCAAAAGCACAAAGGAGCTTTCTGAACCTTGAAATTCAAGGTTGTAAGACCCTCTGTGAGGGGTCTGCGTGGCACTCACTGTGCTGGTGAACTTGTGACCTTGAACCTTCAAGGGAGCTGCTTCAGGCCCAAGTCAGCAGGGGTAGAAAGTGGGGTCCACAGTGGTCTCACTTTCAGGATCTCCCCTGATGGGTCTTTTCAGGACTTCCTGGTTAGTTTGTGGGGAAGGGGCAGTGAGAGGTAACCCGGGCTGGCTGGATCATAAGGCTAGAGTTCTTCCACTGCCTCAGATGGCACAGAACAGAGACCAAACTCCACACTGGTGAGACTCCTGCCCTATGATTTCTGCCAACCTTAGGGAAACAAGTCATTCATTTGATTATTCTCCAAATATTTTTAAGGGCTGGATGCATGCTGCATACCATCCTAGTTGCTGGGAACATAGAAGTGACCAAAATAGACAAGAGTCCTTGTACTCCAGTAGTGAGAAACACAGTCAGTGAGACAAACAGAAACAATAAGCCCTGTGTCAGATGATGATAAGTGCAGGGGATAAAAAGTAGACCAGGTAAGGTCCAAAAGCTACAGGATAAGGGGGAAATGAGGACATTTTAAATAGGGTGACCACAGAAAGTTTCCTTCAGAAGTTGACATTTGACTGAAGGAAGCAAAGTTTGTATTTCTGGGGGTAGAGGAGGGATAATCTCTCCTTTCTTCTTGCTCTTTCTTCTGAGACTCCCCTCAAGCCCTAGCCCAGCTCTGCACTGTCCCAGAGCTTCCTTCAGTCTCTGGACCCAATTCTGGTCCAGCTCTGGCATGGTGCCCTCAACCACTCTGCCCTCACCCCTTTGTTCTAAGGGCCGTGTGCTTTGGTTCTCCCTATTTCTCTGCTCTGGCCCCACTGTGGCCCCTCTGTGGATCTCCCACCTCGTGGCAGACTCTGCCCAGCTTTTTATATTCCACATTCAGCTCCAACGTCACCCTCTCATGCCCGTGCAGGAAAGGGGGAGTGACAGGCATGGGAAACTTTGATTAATAATAGCCAACATCTCTGCAGAAACAAACTGCATATGCACTCCACAGCATTCCACACAGAGAGAGCCCACATCCCTTCAGCTGCTCTCTCTTCCCCAGACATGGCAGCAACCTCCTCACTGAGCTGAACCTGCTGCTTCCATCCAATCTATCCCCCCATTCACAGCAATCAGAGAGTTCATCTTGAGGCAGGAATTTGATACCATTGTTCATCTTAACCATACGTCCCCATGGCTTGCCATCACACACCAGCCAAGCCATTTCCTATGGGCTGCCAGGCCCCACTGGCTCCCACCTGGACTCCACCTGTCCTTGGTATCCCCATCTGGCTGTGGGCCGTCTCCTGTGGGCCACCTACACTGGCTCCTTCCTGTTTCCCAAGTTCACCCTGCCCCAGGGCTTTGCCCTGCTGGGACTACCCTTTCCCACGTTGCCAACCTTTCATAGGTCCATTGGGCCCCAGCTTAAATCCCATCGCTCCTTACAAGGATCTTCCCTGGATGCTCCATCTCACCTCACCCCTGTTCCTAACACTCTGCCATAGCACCACTGTTTCCTCCATATTTCATGTTATTATTTCTGAGTGTACCTTTTTTTGGTTATTTTTAAAACTTTTCCATGTAGATGCTGATGTTCACATCTGTTTTCCCACTTCCTGGAACAGTGCCTGGACCAGATTTGGAGCTCAATGAATGTTTGAATGAATGACCTAATTTAACTCTTATAGTAAACCCCATGGTCTGTTTCAGTAACTCTTATCTATGACTACATGTTAGAATCTCTTGTTGTTGTTGTTTTTTTTATCAGTTTTTATCCGGGGCTGGGCTTGAACCCGCCACCTCCGGGATATGGGGCTGGCGCCCTACTCCTTTGAGGGACAGGAGCCACCTGCCTTTTTTTTTTTTTTTTTTTAATATTGATGTTCAATCCAAATCTGGTAGGTTCTAATTTAATTGGTCTTAGGTGGGTTGAGTCTTAGTATCATTCCTTTTTTCACATCTTCTCAGTTGACCCTAATGAGCAGCCATCTATACTACATAAGTTTGTGACATTTGGCAGAGGGAAGGCCCCCAAGGCAGGGCCCATCAGTCACATTTGCCATTTTCTCTAAAGCTCATACCTGTGGAAGGCCAGGTGACTCTCAGGCTACTGGGCAGATCAAGGCTGGAGCTCCAAACTCGTTGGCTCTTAAGGAGAAAAGTCTCAGCCTGAAGAGCTGGGTTCCAGCTTCCCTTTGTGATCAGAGCAGGACTTGAAGGCAGCTGGGTGGTCTAAAAAAATCTGGGGGCAGAAATGAAGCTCTTTCCTAGCACACACAGTGCCTAGCAGCCTCCATAGCAATGTTCTGAGTTCTGGGGTTCTGGTGGACCAGGGGTGACCTGGAGAACAATGAACCATTATTGAGTAAGAGGGACCCTACCTGGCAGCCTTGGCTGAGAGAAGAACTTACCCAGGGGACAATAGGGGTCTGAGTTTGCGTGGAGGGCCAGAAATGAAACAGGTGGGGTGCTGGTTGTGGACCAGGAGGGCCCTGATCTCAGTGCCTGTAGGGTGGATTTTGAATCTCAGCTCTGTCCTTAATAGCTGTGGGCCTTCAGTGTGTCTTTTACTCTTTTCCAAGGCTCAGTTTCCTCTCTTTAAAAATGACATATAACCCAGGGGTGTCGTAAGGGTTCAACAACATGATCCGTGCAAAATAAGCAGTATAGTACCTGAAGGGCAGTGCCTCTGGCATGGTAACACCCAGGCTCATCTTCTGCCCTTCCCCTGCTCTGCTCCTATGTCAGGGCCTCTGCACCACAGTTTGCTCTGCCAGGGAAAGCTCTCCACCCAGGTACATTCAAGGCTCACTCTCTTAGCTCCTTCAACTCTTTCCTCAAATGTCACTTTCATAGTTGGGCCTTCCCTGATCACTTTGTTTCAACTTGTAACTGCCCCTTGCTCTTCTCAAGCATTTCCCATCCTCCTTCCACCTTTATTTTTCTCTTTACAGCATAATTGCCTTGTGAATTCCACATAATTTACTTTGCCTAGCAGGTAGTAAGTGCTCAATACATATTTGTTTAGTGAATAAATGAAAGGCTGTTACTATTGGATGAATAAAGGAAAGGGTTAATATTATTCATGTCATTATTATGGTCAGAATTTGTAGCCTTCAACTGTCTGCTGCCCAATTTTTACTACATATTAATACTGATGGGGCAAAAATAAATAAATAACAAATACTGATGAAGAACAGTGATATTAAGATTGGATTGCCCAAAGAACTGGTAAATCAGTCCATCCACTTCTCTGAGAGTGGAGATTGAATATTTAGATCTGGCTGAAGATCCAGAGATGAGGACATTGTCTGGGACACAGTAGAGAACTGGGTATGGGCCAATTGGACCAGGAGGACCGAGAGTGGGGGGTTGGTGAGCTCTTACTGTACACTAACGGGTACAGTGTAAGGGTATACAGCACACCCCCTAGGGCAAGGGCTTAACTATTACCTGAACTTTACCTAAAAATGAAAATAATGTAACCTAACCATTTGTACCCTCATATTAATCTGAAATTTAAAAAAAATAAAAGAAAAGAATATTCTTTGTGGTTAAGCTTGGCAGGAAGGCATAGGGGCTGCCCATATGGAAATGGGCCACACTGGCCTGACCTAGAAATGAGACAGAGCTATGGGGGAGCAAAATACAGTGTTGGATGAACATCCAGGGTGATGGTGAATTACTGCAAAGATAGGCAGCTGGTGCCTGAGCATCCTCTCTGTGGGGTATCCATAAACCCTTCTCCATCAGAGAGATTTCTGCTCAATTATAGGGAATAATATTAAATAAACTGGAACATTAAAAAAACTTGAAGTTTCCACAGGGCCTTGTGACTGGGAAACAAGTATGGTTTGATTCTGAAATAAAAGTGAAAAATAATACACACACAGACACACACACTTTGTACCCAGAGTGTCCCAAATCCCTTTACTTACACCTGTCACACACAGAAAGCCTCAGCACAATAAAATGTGGCAGATAAAAAATCATCACTACAGGCAACTCCTGGGATCTAGAAGAGCGCTTGCCTCTTGAGGTGGGCGCAGATCTGGGGTTCCCTCTTCAAGTGTTGGTACTCCAGGACCATCCAGGTATCTGCAACACACTCTGTCACCCTCTGACCTGCAGGAAAATATGATATCAAGAAAGAGAAAAATTGAGAGATTGGATTAAAGATGGCAGCCGAGTAACAGCTTCCCTGTAACCGGGCATGTAGACTCTTGGGAGACAAGACTCCAGGCATCTCTGGCTGGTGGGATCTGCCTATGATCATCCCTTTGAGGATACAGGGAGCCAGCAAGGGACTTCTGGACCCCAGGAAAACAAAAACAGTGGAAAATTGGCAAGTGGCTGCGTGTGTTCGATCAACCTAATCAAGCTGGCAACCGTGAGTACAAGCAGCAGTGAGAATGCAAACCGGAAAGGCCTTACCTGTGAACTGTTTTGGTGTTCTTGGACTTGGCACTCAGTTGAGCTGCCTTGGGGAGAGCTTGAGCAAAAGTGTGGAGAATGTTGGGCATTGTCTGGGGCCCCAGAAAGAGCCACTGAGCTGGGCAAAGTAAGCCATTGTGAAAGAACTGCTCCGGCAAGCTTTGCCCTCAGGGTCCCAGAGCAAGGATTGGGTGGGACAAAGTAGCCTAGTGACTGAGCAGCCTATAGGGAAGGAGTGAGCTGCCTTACAGCCTTAATCCTTAGGGGCAGAGTGAGACGATTTGGCACACAGGAGCCTTGGGCTGTTGCCCTGGGTAGAGTGCCGTGAGGTCACAGCTCATAGCAACATCAAACTCCTGGGCTTGGCGTGGCCCAGACCTCCATAAGAGCTGTGCAGTGACCCCGACCAGTGACCCCCACCGACCGGGCCTCCACATTCCCTGATTAGGAACTCCAGGAGCAACACAACCCTGCGTGCTCCCTCCTGTGTCCTCCCAGCCTCCACACTAGCCCGTTCATCTGGCCAGGGATTCTGGTAGCTGCGTGCCCTCTGGAGCCCTCTCTCCCTCTGCAAAGAGCCCTTCTCCTGGCCAGAGACTGCTGGAGCCTTGGGCTCTCTGTGCCAAAGTCACTGGGTGCCAGGCACTCCCTGAACTGTGCACACCACCCCCAGCCCTGTTGCTGGATCCAGGCGTGTCACACACTGGAGCTGCTTCCACAACCAGAACTCCCTAGCTGGAGCAGCCACAGAGGAACTACACAGGGTCACTCCCTACAAATATCCAGCAACAATAGAGTGATCCTGCTGGGGTCTAATCTTGGAGAGACACCTCCCCAACTCTGAGGACAGCCAGAGGCAACAGTGAAAAAAAATCATGAGGCAAAATCAACAGAAAAACTCTGGCAATATGAGTAATCAGATCAGATCAATTCCCCCAAGGATCAATGTGGCAGAAACAGCACAAGACCCCATGCAGAAACAAATAGCTGAGATGTCAGAAATTGAATTCAGGATCTGGATAGCAAACAAGAT
>CAUYPK010004562.1:0-12409 GCA_963574355.1 Loris lydekkerianus
TTTTTTTTTTTTTAAATGTTTTTTTTTTTGCTTTGCTTGTTCTAAATGTTGTTAATCCACACCCAAATTTTATGGGTGGTGGGGTTTAAAAACCACCCCCAAAAAAAAAAAAAAAAAAAAAAAAAAAAAAAACCGGCAAAAAAAAAAAGAATAGTCTACTTCTATAAAATGACAGAAAGTCTAAATATATAGCCTTAGGGAAGTCTTTTTCTACTAATGATGTAATAATAATTAATTACATATAGAGAAAACATAAAATTCATATGAAAAAATTTCATAAAAATACTCCTTGTTAAGCCTCTCTCAGAGATTTTTAATGAGACTTCCTTATAGGGAAAGCTGTCCCAATATGTACTAAAGAAGACAGAGTAGAAAACATTCTAGAACACATATTTTGTGTTCTGTTATTACAATAAATTAAAAGAAAAACATTAACTAAGAAATAGTAGTATTCTTTGTATGATATCGTCCTCTTTGAGATAAAACATTGCTTCTCAGCTAAGATAATCAAATTGATTTTAACTACAATATTAGAATAATACCCAATTTTACATTTTTCTTTTGGCTTTTATGCCATGTTAATGGAAAGATTTAAAATGCTCCAAATTTCATTGCTTTTCCTTTTTCAAAGGGATTGCCCTTACATAGTTTCACTGTCTCTAGTGTTTTCAATTGATCCTTCTCTACTATTCCAAGCAGATCAATGACTAACATGTTCATTTCCTCAAAAAGTAAAGAAGAAAAACAGAAGCATACTCCTGCCAAAAATGCTTTTATTTGTATCGTCTTAACTCCTACAGACTCAATAATTTTTATTTCTTTTACTACTAAAATATGGTCAAGATATGAATTTTCTGCTTCCTCCCTACATGTTGCATCTACTTTTAAAGAAAGAGTAAAATGTCTTCACCTTTCTTTCTACCTACCCACACAATCTTACCTTCAATTTATTATTTTATATTTCCTTTATAAGATTAATATTTATGTTTTATGCTCATAATAAGTTCTATGTTCTATTGGTAGGTTAAATCTAAAACTTTAAAAAGCAAATGATATTTACATTAACATGTTTATGGAAATGTTGCTCTTTATTTATTTCCTTTGCTAATTTTCAAACAATGCACTATCTATTCCATTAAAGAAAATATTCTGACTAATTATAGTCTGCCAGTTGTTCAAATATTTATTTTGTTTTCTATCTGTACTATAGCTTTTTTCAAGTCCCTCCTCCAAATTCCAGCATCTCTAGTATTTCATTTTAACATTGAAAAAATGTTATTTACCTTTTTCCCCAGGAAACCAATGATACCTACAGCTCACTTATCCTCTTTGAGAGTTGAAATCCATGTGGGTTGAAATATGTCCCTTTTGGAAATCCACTGATACGATGTTTCAAATTTTACCTTTTGTTTTCTAGGTCAGTTGCAAAGTATCATTTTGAGATTTCTCTTCAGTGGACTTCTCTTTATTTTTAATTTGTTTTGTTCTCACAGTTGCTGAATGTAACTTTTCTAAAAATAAAATATAAAACTTAGAGTTTCCAGACATATGGAAAAAAACTAGTAAAAAGTCTGACTGTTTACAGAATTTAACCTTAAAAATCATTTTCCTTATAAGATACATTGCAGCATCTACTGTATTATAGCATCTACTAATGCTGATGATTAATCAGATTCCAGTTAGATTCGTATATCTTTTCTAAATTATTTCCCTTTTTTTTGTCTGGAAATGTTAATTATATTTATTTGATCCTTTATCTGAAATATTGTAGTCTTACTATAGCCAAATCAAAGCTACTTTCAAAAATTATTTTGTTATTTAATTTCTCAGAAGTATTTGTCAGAATTTAACACTTCATTCTTCTTTAAACATTCTGTTCTATTGGCTTTTAGGATGGCATACCTTGTTCAGATAATGGAATATCAAATCATTTTAAATTAGGCTTACAAAAAAAATCTTAAAACTGTCAAAATATTATTGATACAGTATTTCTCATTCCCTGAACTTAGGAAGAGAGTTGCATAAAAATGCTTAAGAACTTTTCCCAAATGCTACCACCATCAAATCAAGTCCTGACATTTACCTAGATTGTACTTTTTATTCATTTCTTCCACTTGGGCTTGAGCAGGAATTCCTTAGACCTCTTCCAGAAGGGGGTTGCTGGGGAAATGCTCTCAATGTTTCAAATGACTCAATGTTTTGAGGGAAGCCTGAACAGATGAAAACACAGTAAAGTTTCATGCTAAAATGTCTTAAGACATTTTATGGTTTGATAAGTTTTCACATTTCCCAATTATCCTTGTGATTTTCACTGAAAAGCAAAGAACAAATTTCTGTCAATGTACTTCACCTCAGGTTGGCTTTCCAGAATTAGATCCTGAGAATGATTGGTTTTTTAGTTGCTGATCCTGAAAAAAAAAAAAAAAAAAAAAAAAAATTTCCCAAACATTCCCAGTAAAAAGTGAGATAAGAAAGGTAAGTAGGTAGTTCAGTGTGTTATCAAGCAAGTTACTATTGGGAGTAATTGAAACCTAATTAGAAACAGACAGCTTTGCAAGTCAGCGAAGAATATGGGCTTCCAAAGTAATGAAAGTGCTGCTATGCGTACTTACTAACCAATTCCCAGAAATCATCGGATGGGAGCTGCTCCCACGGTGGGGAAGAAAGTAAGTTCTTCCTCAGCACTTTGGTTCTTCCTTGAGTGAAGGCCAAGTGGTCTCGGAGGCTTCACATAGATTTTGCCCATAGACAGAGATACAGATGCTAGCACCTGGGACTCCGACAGTTCTGCGTTGAAATGGCAAGGATGTGGCAGGGGATCCAGCAACACCTGCTACACTGGGATAAAGACAGATCTAGAGGAGTGTAAGAACAAGAGAGCTTTTAACTATTTTAACAATCTCTGCTTCTCAAATAACTTGCTTTTCTGGACTTTTGTGATAGCAGTTCTTCTGGCTGTCTTGTAAATTCAAAGACTTTTCTTTGATCCATCTTTTTTATTTCCCCCCCAGATTCCTTTTTATTTTCATTATATATACACCATTTAGAGAAGATTATCTATTTGTTTTGTTTTGTGTTTATTTCACATAGCAAGAGAATTTGCACAGCAAGAATCATTTTGAATGAAATCCACACCCATGTACCTAAAACACCTACACTGAATTTTCACTTGAACATCTTCATCTCAACTTTGCCCCAATATTAGAGTTGTCACCTTAAACCTAATATTCGCCCTTTTCTGAATTTCTACTTCCATAGATATAGGGTTGTCAAATAAAATACAGAATGCCCAGTTAAATTTGAATTGCAGAGAAACTTTGAATAATATCGTACTTTAAAAGTCACATGCATACTAAAAAAGAAGAAGAATTTTTTTTGAAATTCAAATTTAATTGAATACCCTTTTTTTTATTTTTTAATTACTCAGGAAATCCTACATCTTGTTTATATTCCCCTTTCTGGACACATCTTGTAAATCACCAAATACTATTGTATTTACTTCCTAAATTATTCCCCAGTCTCCTATTTCACTCTATGAAGCTCTGTTGCTACTACCTTTGCTATAACTATTCTAATGTCTGCGTTGATTTCTTAGTGTCTTAATTAAAATTTCTGTCTTGTATTGAAGTGCTACCAAAATTAACTCAAATTACAACATGTTACTTCCTTGAATAATACCTTCCTATGATTTCTAATTATACCTAAATGCCAAGTTAAATACTGCATTTAGCTTATGAAGCCCTGTATGGTGCATTCTCAGACTTCTTACACAGCCTAATATTATATTAAATTCTTCATCACAAGCTGCACTGAAAGCAAAATGGACATCATTTAATTTGTCAAGAGGGACACACTCTTTCCAGACTCCAGGCCTTCCCAAACATTGTTAATTTCTCAAGCTGAGTCTCAGTCTCTTTCATATTGTTCACACAAGTTAAGTTTTCTACCACTGATTTCTGAACTGTTTCTTTCATTTTCCTCTTTGCCTCACTTGTAGTCTTTATTTCCATGTAGAGTTTTAAGTCTATAAGTACAGGGTCATTTCTTTTGTTTTCCATTTATTGACATATCTAAATAAATATTTGTAGCATAGATAAATGAATAAACATCATTATAGTGAATACCACTAACAACACAAAACTACTTCTCCTACAACTTTATGCAGTAAATTGCCTTTTTACTGTATCTGAATAATTTTTTCCTTTTTTTTCTGCCAGAATCTATGCAGGTGAATAGACTTCCTGAAAAGTCTGATCTCTTTGCATTTGCCCTAAGTCTGCCAATACCGTTTAGAAGAATAAGAAGACTTACAACCATGAATGGCCTAATTTAGATTACACTTAACACAGTTAAAAAGGAAAAGTATCTTCAGATTAGGCCAAAAAAGGAAAATTACTATCTTATTAAGAATGGAGGATATCAGCTATCATATCCAGAAATGAGCAGAAATGATTGGGAAACGAGTGTCTTTAAAATAAAGATTTTCTTCCATAAAATCTTTACATCATAAATGTCATAGGAGATTCACAAGCTTATTAGTATGTTTGTATCTTAACTATCAAAAATGGTTTAATAACTGAAGAGTGCTCTGTATAAGAAACAAAAATCACTTTAGGGAGAAAGAAGGGTTAATAGGCAGAGCACAGAGGATTTATAGGCAATGAAAATAATCTTGCCTAGAAAAACTATAATGGTAGATATATGTCATCTTTTTGTCCAAACTCATAGAATTTATAGCCCCTTGGGTGAACTCTAATGCAAGCTATGAACTTTGGGGACAATGATGTGCCAATGTAGGCTCAACAATTGTAGCAAACACACCACTCTGGTGGGGAATGTTGACAGTGGAGGAGGCTATGCATGTGTGGGGAAGGGATTTATAGGAAATCTTCAAATTTCTCCTCAATTTTGCTGCCAACCTAAAGATGCTGTAAAAAATGAAGTCATTGGAAAAATGGGAAAAAAATCTTTAGTCATTTTAGACATTAATAATTAATTATTGCAATGTATTAGACACTTAAAATAATTAATACCATGTATCAAATACATATAATTATTGGGAGGTTCTCAATAGGTTATCATTGAACCAATGAGTTAGCCCCACTTAGAAGCTGACATTCTAAGGGTGTTTCAGGAGGGAGCTGTTGCCTCTGCCTCTGTTCCCTGCAAATGCCTCTCATTCCCAACAAGCAGGGTGATGGATACTTGCATTCAGAGTCTAGCCACTGTCATTATATTTAAATACTCACATGATCACAATCTCACTACTAACTTCATCAATGGCAAAGTTGCTTGTGAATTACTTCTTTTATACTCATGTGAATGAACTTTCTTGATGGACCAATTTCACACACTGAATTCTGACTGAAATGAAACCTGAAAAGGGGAAGTTCTTACTTTTCAAGCTCTCTAAATGAAAAGAGTGGAAATGAGATTGAGCAAACCAGTCCACAGTAATATGCCTCCCCATTCTTTTTGCTTTCCTTTTCAATGTTATATTGATCATGTTTTGTTATTCAATTAAACTGAGTTTCCCTTTTTAAAAATTGGAATCAAAAGGGTAAGAAGACAAGTCACAAATTAAGAGTATGTCTGCGAAAAACTTATATAACAAAGGACTACTATCTAACCTATAAAAATAATTATTAAAAAAACAATAAAAAAAATAAACATCCAAATAATACAAAGTGAGGCACCATGAAAAGAACACCAAACACGAGTCTGATCATTAAAAAAAAAAAAAAGAGCCAAATCTCTGAAAAGATATCTCACCAAAGACAATATACAATGACAAAGAAGTATTGTAAACATACAAAATGACCTATGATAAACATCGTATGTCATTAGAGAATTGCAAACAATAGTAACAAGATACCACTATATACCTTCTAGAATGGCCAACATCAGAACACTTACAACACCAAACGCTGATGGGATATGGAACAACAAGGAAGTCTCATTCATACAGGTAACAGTGTCCATAGTACAGCCACACTGGAAGACAGTTGGCAGTTTCTTATAAAACTAAACACATGTTTACCACATAATCCATTAATCTTACTCTTCATATTTACCCAAAAGAATTGAAAACTGACACCTACAAATAAAACCTCCACGTGGACATTTATGGTGGTTTTATTCTTAATTGCCAGAACTTGAAAGTAGGCAGGTTGTCCTTTGGTAGGTGAATTGGTAAATAAATGATAGTATGTGCAGTAAAATAGAACACTATTAAGCAATAAGAAGAACGAGCTATCAGCCTAGACATAGATGGGGGAAACTTATATGCACATTACTAAACAAAAGAGGCCAATCCTAAAAGGCTACATATACTGCGTGATTCCAACAATACGATAGTTTGGTAAAAGCAAGACTATGGAGACAGTAAAAAGATAGTGGTTTCTAGGGACTGGGAGAAAGAATGAGAAAGGGCACAGCACACAAGTAGCTTAGGCCAATGGAAATACTCTGCATGATGTTAATGATGGATACATGTCGTTATACATTTATTCAAATCTGTACAATTTACAACAGCAAGAGAGGATCCTAATGTAAACTATGGACCACAGGTAGTAAGGATATGTCAATTTGGGCTTGACTACAGCAAATGCGCCTCCCCGATGTAGGATGTTGGTGGCGGGAGTGGCGACGCAATGCGAGCAGGAGATGTGTGAGAACTCTCTACTTTCTGCTCAATTTTGCTGCCAAATAAAACTGTTGTAAAAATAAAATATATTAACTAAAAAAGAAGCACTATGAGAAAACCACCAAACATGAGTTTGATGATTAATTAACTAGAGAGAGTTTCCTTTGGTATGCAATTAAACATAACTATCAAGTAAAATTTCATCGAATGTAATTGTATCAAACAAAGAAGGTAGATAATTGACATCTAAATGTAGATTGGGAAATATATTATCAATAGATATCATCTAGTTGGTATTTTCCTGAGGTATCTTATTGGTGGTCTATTTAAAATCACGGCAGTGCATCCTGTCATCCTGCAGACATTCTAACCAGTCACTCATTCCTTAGTCAAATTGGGAACTTAAGAATTGACATTATTTTCTATGATACTGGTATAACAATGAGTCTACATAATTATAGATAAATTCTATCTCAGTATTACTGTCTTTATCAGTTGGAGCTTCTATAACAAGTACCATAGAATTAATGGCTTATAAATAATAGATATCTATTTTTCACAGTTCTGTAAAGTCTAATTCAAGATTTGGGTACCAGCCTGGTTCATTCTGGGGAGGGCCACTTGTGGATTGCAGACTGTCAAATTTTTCTTGTATTTTCTCAAGATGAAGAGACAGAATTATTTTCTGGATTTTCTTGTAATTTCATTAATCCCATGCATGAGGGCTCCATTCTAATAGCCTAATTTCCTTACTACGTCCAGATACTATCACACTGGGGACTAGATTTCAACATATAAATTCTGAAGAGATATAAACATTTAGTGTATAGAAATTAGTTTCTAGAAGATGGAACAATTAATAATAAAACATAGATATTCCTTTGTTTTTATGGTTTTTAATTTGTTAACCTTGATGTTGACATGAATAGCAGTATTATCGCATCAGAGCTTTATGAAGAAAAGCTTTAGTAGTACTCAGTAATATCTGATTTTTTTGACACATGGTTTTATCCACACTACACACTTGCCCTTCTGAAATGAACAGATTTTATGTGGGTAAGTTTTTTCTTTACATTTACAGCGACTCAGGTTGTTGAAAAATAATGTTTATCTGAGCAATTTGACTGTGTTAAAAACCAAAGAAAACTGAGGAATAGTTTGTGTAGGGATGGAAATGATTGAGAAAAAGAAAGAATACACATAATAAATTTTTCTATAAAGGAGCTAAATTGCAATGCTCATATATAGATTGCAGAGTCAGGTGCTCTCTGTTATCTATTAATATCACCCTCATTTCACGTAACTAATACAATACTGATATCTTGTGCAGATAGTTGTATTGTTTTAAGATCGAACAGCAGGCGTTCACCACCAAACATCATTTGTAATAAGTAATGTTAACAGAATAAACCCCACATTTTGGAGTAGTGTCTGTTTAAGATCTCTTAAACAATGTTTTATAAATGTTTGTTTCTATTCTGCTTGAGTCTAATCTCACTGTTTCCTCATTATCTGAATTACCTGCACCAGATCAATTCCTTTTATCCCATTTGATCTAAATGGAGGGCTACAGATTCATTTACGTACCTTAATCAAGATTCTAGAAAGTATCTTCTGAAATTTTCTTCCGTCCTTCCAATCCTTTTTTCAGTGTATAGATTCCTTGTTATTTATTAAAAAACCATTAATTCAGAACAATGGAAGGGAATTGATAAAGTACCTAAATAGATCAAATATTTGATGTTTCTTCATTGATTTTAAAGATTTTTTGCCTCTTTTGTTAACTGCACAATGATGTCATGAGTTGAAACATAAAATACAGGACAGTGACTATTTTTCGTCAATAACTTGATGAAAAATTAGGCAATTGGGATTTAGTAAGGATTTGGGGGGGGGTCTGTACTTCAGCTAAATTCAAAGGAATTTCCAAATTACCAATGACTATTAAGGTTACCACAGGAACATATTTTAGAAAAGATTAGAATATTATGGTTCTGAAAGGAATAAAGTGCTCCTCTCGAATTTTGAAGAAGACAAGCATCATTCAAGTGGAGAAATTATAGCTATAAATAAAGTCATCTTTCCTGTAAGTTCTTTTGACGCCTATGTGCACAGTGCCACCAACAGGAAAGACAAGCAGTATCAAATAAGGACGTATTTAAAAGTCAAAGGAACACTTTCAATAATCTGGAAGAATTGTCAGCTGCTGTACCATGTCCCCAAACCATTCTAAACTCGACTCCTAATGTCACTGTTGAAGAAATTTTATTCTGCTTTTTCTCGATTCTGGAGCAACATTATTATAGAGTTAGGGTATGAGGTAGTGAACTGAAGCATTTTCAACATGTCCCATAGTAAAACATTTTTATTGTGACTCATAATATGTGCATATGCACCCACACACACACAGCTAAAGTAAAATTCCAGAAAATACATTTACCTTCAGAAACGCACTTTAGGATTTCATTTTTTAAAATTCAAATTCATGTTTTTCTGCCTTCTCACAAGTTCCATCACTTTTGTATTCCCATTCAGTATACTCTAGGAAAGCTCCGGACAGTGCCAAGCCCATACTTAATTAAAAGGCAATGGATAAATGTATGAATTGACCCAGCTTCTCAAGAATGAGTGGCACAATTCTCATAAAAACCGTTCTTTGAGTTTTGAAATACTTTGAGAACATAGTTTAAAATCGTAAGCAATGGTGATAAAATTAAAGCTGTTGATGTTTGTATTCAAGTCTCACTGGAAAAGGAACGCAGTGGGATAACTAGAAAATGAAAGAGGGGAAATCAGTCAAAGAGCTCTCAAAGACAGCAGATCTACTCACTAGCAAACCATACACTTACCAATCTATTCTGTTTTCTTTTCCTGTGGTGGTTCGCTCTAATAGGAAGATTTTCCCAGGCTATTCAATAAATTATACCACGGAGACTGCTATGATGTTTCTGACTCCTGTTAAGCTAAGAAGCCATTGATCACAGCTCACAGACCATAACCTTGAGGAAAACGGTTTTCCTATTGTACATTCTAGCCAAGACATACCTGATTTATACTTATATTTTAGCTAAACTTTTTATGACCTTAGCACTTTTCGATAGCATTTTAACTTAATACATACTTAATACTAAACCATAATTACTGAGTGTATATGTGTATTTCAAAAGAAGAATCATACACATTTTTAATGTCATATATTTTGAATATACTTTTTAAAAGAAGATTGTGTTGATCATTCTTTAAACAGCGAATTGTGACTTAAAACAAATCATCACATCATACTGCTAATGTTTTAAAATGGAAGATGATGCATCCCTGAAATACTGTGTATTTATTACTAATACAGCATTACCTAATACTGTGCATTAGATTATCCTTTAGTCCTTTAAAAGCTGTCCCAAAGGGACAAGTTACAGACACTTACCACAAGGGGGCTCAGTCAGGGAGGGAAAAGGAAGGAACCATAACATTTTAGGAACATGTGAAAATGCCATTTCTTGCTTTAAAGATTTCCTTCTTCTCTCTCTCTATTTTAGAAATAAAAAGTAATGTTTGTTAAACTTATTTATTTTACAAAATAAAGCACTAAGAATAGAATATAAATCAAAATATATAGCACAGAGATATATTCTGTATGACACTGAAATGGTAGTTATGTGACTTCATGTGTTTGTCAAAACCCAGAAAATTGTACGACATAAAAAGTGAACCTTAATGTAAACTATAAACTTTGGGTTAATGATATTGCACTAGTATTTGTCCATCACTTATAACAAATGTGCCACACCAGTAGAAGATGTTAATGATAGAAGAAACTGTTGGTAGGGGCAATGGGGAAGGAGACACGGGGCAGGGGTGGGGAGAGGGTGGGGATTCTCTGTACTTTCTGCTCAGTATTTCTGTAACCATAAAACTACTTCGAAAAAATGAAGTCTATTGATTAATGTTTTAAAAACATATTCTAACAGAGGATGCCTAATATTTTTATTTCTTGAGAATAAGCATTAATATCTCCACATAAAATGTTAAGGTGAAATTTAGTCTGTAGGATTTAAGTTACAATTATATTTACTCGCTATTTAGGATTTATCTATGTTTCTTCACTATGATTAAACAAGAATGCTTGAATGAGAATTGAGAAAATTTAATATTTTCCAGCAGACAACCCAGTATTAAAACTTTACTTGTAATAAGATATTAAAATACATATTTAAGTACTTATAAAAATCATAAAAAATTTATAACTTTTAATGAAAAAATCATTATCCAGGAAGTCTTGTACTGTTAATGATATTTATGTATCATAACTTGAGGAATTGTGAGAACAAAATGCAATAAATTATTTTAGCTTCATTTAGAAATCAATGGTTTAATAACAGTACAGTCTCTGAATTATGTGTGTATTTCTGTTTTCAAGAATAGTAAGATATAGCTGTGCTAAATATCCACTCCATTATACATATTTATAATGTTAATTAAACATATCTTTCCCACTCAAAAATTCATAAGAGACTACGATACTCTGCCATTATTTCTGAAACTAGAATTAACATGTGTAGTGAAAAATATCCATGTTCTTTTTTTCATTTTAAATCTCTGTTATAAAAAATTCTTATTATTATAAAATTATTAAATTGCCCATATTTGGAGTCTTGGTAATGCTATGCATTGGCTATTAGCCTAGAAAATGCCATACTATTGAAAAACTAGTCATATCTGTGTGAAAAATACTTTATTTGTAAAAACAAAAGTGTGTTAATCTCATTTTAGTTCCTTAAACTTTCAGAAAATTAGAAAGTTACATGTCAGGAGTAATCAATGGCTTAATTCAACCCTATCCTTAGGCATATAAAGAAAATGAGAATTCCTGGAGACATGGTCCATTGTAACATAACCAAATGACACTGCCCCTCTCAGGCAAAAAGAGCAGTGTAACATAATTGGCTCTGATTAAAAAACAAATAATAGCAAAATAAATAATGTACAAAAAGAAGATTTTTCTATGCATTTTGCTTTTTTGCAGACATGTTGTCATTTATATTTTAAATTTCCATTTTATGGTTATAGTCAAACCTCAAACAAACAAAAGCTCAACAGGTGATAGATATAGATTCATAATAAGTTGCTGGTCTATACAGACCTTAAGCTTTAGTCATCAGACCTCCATGATTACACTTTATCTGGCCATCACCTAATAGAATTTTCAAAAAAAAAAAACAAAACTCAACTCAATTCTTGATTTGGAAACCCTCTGGAAACATGTCATCATCTTGTATGACTTTGTGTGATATAAAATAATCTTATATCTGTGATTCCAGTGTCTCAATTAGAAAATAAAATACAGATTCTCACTTTGCAAAGTAATAGCCCAAAATATCAATGCACTAAAGAAAGTTTTTTAGTTAAAACTTGTGGAGGGCCTTCAGCCTGGCATTCTTTCAAGCTTCCAGACTTTGTGCAAACAGCTTTGCACAGAGAAGCTTGCATGCAACCAGCTTGCACTAAGAAGGGGCCTTGATGCAAAAAACGAGACAAGCTATTCTTGTAGGAGCATCCTGTTTCTCAAGAGTACATCTGGCCTAGAAAATCTTGTGGTCAGGTCTTTGTTTAACCCCCACACCCGCTGCTTTAACTTCCCTGTTACATGACTTTATAAGTCAGCTTGATATTCAATAAAGGTGAGACTTGATCAGACTCCTGTCTTGTCTCCATCCTTCTCGTCTCCTTGCCTCTTCCCATTCTCGCCCCCTCCCCCAGGTATAC
>CAUYPK010004564.1:0-17510 GCA_963574355.1 Loris lydekkerianus
TTACATGGATGGAGCTGGAACATATTCTTCTTAGTGAAGTATCTCAAGAATGGAAGAAAAAGTATCCAATGTACTCAGCCCTACTATGAAACTAATTTATGGCTTTCACATGAAAGCTATAACCCAGTTACAACCTAAGAATAGGGGGAACGGGGAAAGGGAGGGGCGGGAGGGGGGAGGTGAGCAGAGGGAGGGGGATTGGTGGGATTACACCTGTGGTGCATCTTACAAGGGCATATGTGAAACTTAGCAAATGCCTAATGTAAATGTTTTGGCACAATAACTAAGAAAATGCCAGGAAGGCTGTGTTAACCAGTGTGATGAAATGTGTCAAACGGTCTGTGAAACCAGTGTATGGTGCCCCATGATCACATTAATGTACACAGGTATGATTTAATAAAAAAAAAAAAAAAGAAAAGAAAAGAAAAAGAAAGAAAGAAAGAAATGTTATGTTCCTATTGCCAAAAGCCGGACAAGATAATATTTTTCTAAAAAGTCTTTCCCACAATATGCTATCAAAGAATATTTTGAATTACTTCACTAATAATCTTCACAATTCTTCTGTGAGACTGAGCATATATTAAATGATGCTGTCCACTTTTCCTCAAGAGAATGCACTTTTACAGATAGTAACTGCCAATTTTTATTTGCCAAACCAAAGATTTTTCAAGAACATAGAATGAGATTTCACAGTGGTGACTAGGAATGAAATGTCAGTAGTGATTTACTTCTGATGAAAACATCTTAGACCCTAGGTCAAAGTACAGACTCAGCAAACATAAAACACCATCTATATAACATGCCTTTTTAACTTTCTTCTCTCTAGAGGCAAGTCTCAGTTACCTATGAGTAGACTATCTGCATTATGAATTATTTGTGTAAAACTCCCACACACAATAGGCATCTATACATATTTCCTATTGCCATAGTCCTTTTGTTGCTGGAATTTCTCTCTAAGCCGAGTCCTTGGTCTAGGGGTTTGAAGAATGAAACTTCAGACCATGCAGATAAGTGACAGGATAGAGTTTATTGATATGGAGAAAGATGGATAAGCATTATAAGCAAAAGAGGGCAAACAGAAGAGGGGGAATAGAGCCTCTGGCAACAAAGGGGGAGAATCCCAGTGGGAAGCCCCCAGGTCTTCAGTTCAGGGGGTTCAAATGCTCCTCTTTTCATCCTATGGGTAGGGGGTCTTGGGGGAAATGTGTCACAATTGTCCAGAAGTCTGCAAGCTGAAAATAATCCTATAATTAGCATAGCATGGGGTCCTTACAATTTTTGCCTCAGGTAAGGAAGGATAAGTGCTCCCTACTCCAAGAAGAAATGCCCAGAACTGGCTGGTTTCTTTATGACCTTGCTAGATATAAAGGATGTGGCCTGGAAAGGGGTGGCCTGTTTGTGCCTAGAGATGGGAATCTGATTTCTGAGTTCACCCAGGCCTAGAAAATTGGGAGGGTGTCCCTGTCCAGCCCTGAGGGGGGGAACCTGTATCACTTTTGCCTCTTTGACTCAGGTATAGAGTACTAAATGCTTGCCTAAACTACAGCTAGGAATCCAATCTCCTTGATAACTATATCTTACTTGCATAATTGGACCTCTGATATTAGCCAAGCCCTCTTTCAACCCTACCATGTACCTGTCCACCCTTAGTAAATAGCTTTCTGCCACCCACTCTTTCTTACTATCCGCTTTGCTTATATCATATTGTCTCGCCAATAAATTCCAACGCATCACTGCTAAGCATTTGATTGTGAAGCTTCATGGTAAGTTATGAACTTCACGGGGTGACTATGAGATTCCAGTCCAGCAAACTCTGTCTTTAATATTGGCCCAAATACAGCTGGAACTTTTTCTCAGAATGTACAGATATTCTGACAATTCTTAGGAGACCTAGTGGAAAAAAAAAATCACTATGAGCATTTGACTATGATAGCATGCTTAGGAACAAAATTAAACATACCTGACTCTTTTTCATGATTCCCTCAATTGCAATGAACCCTCTAGGCTACAACCAGCTCCACTAATTGCATAGAAGAAAGAGCCTCTTAATTAGACTAAGTCATGAGAATGTGAGATCTCCTATTTTATATAATGATTGACCAAAAGTCTTGTTGCCCCCATCACCAAAGTGACACAGAACAGATCTAGATAGTAATAATAGATAGATCACACAGCAGAACTTTGGAGCTAGATAAGAGTGGGAGGAAGACACAGACATTATGTGGGAACAAATAGAGGGAAAAGATGATATGATTGGACTTCAAAAAGTTGATAAGAGGTGATGGATAATGAAGAGTATTTAAAAAATGTGGGTGCTGATGACCTGCATTTCAAACTAGTTTTTATATCTTGAGTGAATCTCTAGAAAAAACAGTAAGATCTTCAAAGCAAACTGTTTGCCAACAAATTTTCAATAATTCACTGGTTATAATAAAAAATACTTTTTAAGGTACAAATGGGCATAATAAATGGGTCACCTGCTGACCTGGTTATTATTATTTAATTAGTCACTTAATTCTGTTGAACATCTGCTCAGTGTAGTAAAGGGGAAAACAGACAAGTGGTTACCTGAGTAGCCAGTCCAGTTTAAACAGTGGAGCCCTTCACTCTCAGCCACCTTCAAAAAATAAGAAAGCAAGGATTCAAATCCCTTGCATTTATTTCTGTTGCTAGTTCTACCAGAGTGTGTGCAAGGCTAAGGGGTGTCCACCCCTGTTTGTCAGCTATTATGTGGGATAAAAGAGAGAATGAAATAGCCCCAAGAGCAGAGCTTTTGGCACAAAGAGGTACTGGAAGCAGAGGAGACCAGCAGACCAGACTGACCACAGTCAGCGGGTGGAGGATGGTCTCCACGTGAATGTGAAGGTTCCTTCCCTGTTGAACAGTCAGTCCCAGCCAATGACAAACAAAAAGGACTAATTCATGAACCAGTAAACTAAGCACTGAATTATGTGAAGAAGGAAACTCAAAGAAAATACTAGACTTTGAACATGTCAGAGGCTCACATTTTAAATTTATTTATTTAGAGACAGAGTCTCATTCTGTCATAGTGCCATAGCATCACAGCTCACAGCAACCTCCAACTCCTGGGCTTAGGCAACTCTTTTGCCTCAGTCTTCCGAGTAGCGGGGACTACAGGTGCCCACCACAATGCCCAACTATTTTTTTGTTGTAGTTTGGCCAGGGCCAGGTTTGAACCTGCCACCCTCGGTATATGGGGCTGACGCCCTACCCACTGAGCTACAGGTGCCACCCAATATGCCTCTTTCTGAATTGCTCCTTCATCCTTCCAACAAGTTTGGAACTAATCTCCTGAGTTAATTCCTTTCTGAAATCCCTGAAGTAACATTTACTTTCCTTAGTGGACACTAATTAATATAGATAGTACTGATCCTCTTTACCAATCTTTTCCTTATATTTTATTAATTTATGAATTAAATGTTTAGTTCAAATTTATAGAATTCCTATCACACTTATAACATTAGGGATAAGCATATTTTCTTTCCTTTGCCTTCAGTACATTACTTCCCAATCTTTTCTCCAAGAAAGGTTTGGCTTTTGACAATAAAAGTATTCATATTTTCCATTATATATGTGTAGTATGACTAGAAAAACTTGTTGAAGGAAAGTTAATGAATTATTCTTGGTGCTGACCTTTTTTCTCTGGAAAAAGAAGATAACTTGAGTCACCTCAAGGGGGACATTTAGAAGACAATGAAGATCTTAAACATTTGCCCCACATAACACAGCATGGTAGTTCTAGCAAAAGAAGAGAACAGAGAAAAGAATCCTCATGCTGAGTATGTTTTGCTTGGCATATTCTGCTCATGAAGTATCAGAAGTATTTAGAAGTATTCTTTTTCCAGCAAACCAAAACCTCAGCTTTATGAACACATCTAAAAATATTATCCTGATTACATAACCTATCTCTTAAATACTGTAATAAGAAAAAAAAATCACTTTCATAAGTAAAGAAACTTTACACAAACAAATTATTCCATAATTTTTTAACTCTCCAATAGCTATTAAATGGCTCATACTGCCTATTTATACCCAAGGAGATTCAATTGCTTGCCTCAGGTTGGCTGCTTTCAGAAATTGACTAGTGTCTGTTTTGATCTTCTGATGGGATAACCACTTAAGAAGGTAAGGCCTTTATTTTTACCAGTCCAGTATCTTCTGTGAAACCTATAATACAAAGAGACCAGCTGGCCGAAGCAAACAAGAGTATCTGAAGATTAATTCTGCTGAATCAATTTCTAAAGCTAACTTGGAAGTGGAGCAAAAGCAAAACCGTGTAAATGGACATTAAATGAAATATAGTAGTAAATTATCTCTGAGACATATGGGGACACTGAAACTATTAAAACCAAGTAGAAATGTGTTCTAGGGTTAGCATGAAACTTTTGATTTGGTAAATATAATGCAAAAAAATATAATTTTTTAAGTTTGACAAAATAACAATATTACATTTTCCAAATCTTTTGGCCCATCTTCTTTTAAAATAACTAGGAACTAATAACATTGCTGCCTGAGCAATCAGAAATCATGCAAAGAGTCTAGAGAAACAATTGAGCATTTCTTGGAACTGTGGCGTATATATGAAAGCAGCCAGTTAAGAGCATGGTAACAGAATAGTGATCTCATACTCTGGAAGTGCCAGTTAGGTCTAGTCAGTTTCATGGCAATGGTTAATCTCAAACTGCAGACAACCACCAGCAAATATTTAATGCATTATTATTTCTGGTCCCAAGAAAATAGAACAAAATAATGAAGGAGCGATACTCACCAAGCCTTAGAAATCCTTTCAATATAGTGAAAGGCTTATTTAAAGCCCCATGTTGATGAGTTAGGCAGTCAGTGCAAGAACCCAAAAGTCAGTTCATTTACCCAACTTTTACCCAACTGTCCAGGTAACGTGAGTCACCACATGCAGGAAGGTACCTCTCAGAGGGTGTCCTGGGTGTCACATACCCTGTTCATTCACCTTCCTAGGTCTTTGGAATCCATCACACTCGGACAACAAGTTCTGAGCTGTAGTTTAAAGTCAGTCTGGAGGGCACCTTAGTATCTAATTGTGAATTGATTTTCAAGAAGGAAATATACCTTCTGCTATTTTTAAGAAATTTTTCATAGTTTTTATACAGGTTGAGTTTATCAAAGCTACTACTGCCCTACTAAATTAATACATAGCATAGTTGATAAGTTAAACAAAACCTATCTTAAAACCTTAACTGAAAACACTTTTATATAACAGCATTCTAGTAAATATAGCCTATTATGACAAACATTCTACTCTAGAGATTGTAATCAACAAATCAGAGAACTAGTCAACAAAAAATATCTTTCACTGTTACAGGAAAATTCTGCTCTGATTACAGACTTAGAGAGACACGTGACTTTATAAGGATGGAATACAATTAATTAAACTCAAACACATTAGACTTTTTAGTGACAGGTATGCAAGTACTCACTAATATTGTTTGCATCTAATTATAAGTGATGGCTGACAGCATGCTTGTCCACCCAAAGCACCTGTGTCAACAGTCCCTCTTTCTCCGAGGTTCTTCATTTATAGCCATTAACTAAGCATAGCTGTCTCTGCTATAATATGTTTTCTACACAGGATGAGGTAAAGTATATGAGGCTTATCATTTTATGTTCTCACAACCTCTGTTTTTCTGCTTTTATGGTTCCAGGTTCTCAAGATCACCCTGTGACATGGACATAGCAAGAAGGCTATAAGGATAACTGCCACAGGCGTCTCCCCACTCACCTCCTCCGAAAGGAAAAATATACTCCCCCTGAAGTCAAGTTAATCCACAAACACTACATCAGAGCTTCATGGCCCGTCTTCTCTTTTCACATATCTAAATCCTCCTTCTCCCTCCAGACTGAGCCAATGCAGCCTGTTCTTACTGCTCAGTGATAACGCCCTTTGCAGACTTTCTTATCCACGTATCGCCCTTACCATTTGTGTGTAGCTTTTGTATACTACTTTGGCTTATTTGTCATCATTTACATTCATATTCCCAGGGTCTTATTTTATACCTTTGCACTTGGCATGGTACTATGATCACAGTAGGCAATCAAAAAATTGCTTGCTGGTTTTGCTAGTTATTTGGCAGAAAATATAAGCTTGGAAGTCAGGCTGACTTTATTATAAACTCTGGCTCTCCCCTTCTGAGTCACAGATCTTCTCTATAAAATGGAAGAATTTTTACAACAGTAACACTTTCCTTGAAGGTTGCCGGTAAAAAATAGAAATACCAAGTAACCAGCACAGTAAGTGACATGTACTTAACACTCGAGAACAGCAGCTTTTATAATCAATTAATAAAAACATAAATCACATTGATAACTGTATTGTATACTGTGTGTAGGATGAATAGATTTTAGTTGCTCTTGTCACAAAGGAAAAATAGGTAACTATGTGAGCAGCTCTTATAATCAATTAATAAAAACATAAATCACATTGATAACTGTATTGTATACTGTGTGTGGGATGAATAGATTTTAGTTGCTCTTGTCACAAAAGAAAAATAGGTAACTATGTGAGATGATGGATTCACTTGAGTACAGTAACCTTTTAACTATCCACATGTGTCCCATAATTGTCATGTTGTATATCTTAAATAAACATGATAAAATTTCTTTTTAAAGGGGTAGGGGGCAGGACTTCTTGGAATTAGATATTTAAAGCAATAGAATGCAACCTTAAAGAAGCATACACCTACACCTATCTTGTGAACTGCCTAGAGAGAGAGAGAGACAGTCTCTACAGCTAAAGGCCTCAGTTTTACAACAAGGAACTGAATATGTCTGGAAGAGAACCCTAGGCTTCAGATAAGAATGATCCTGGTTATTCCCTTTGATACAGGGTTCCCCCATCAGAGCTGAACAGGTACCCCAGTTTCCTAGGCCTGGGGAATTTTATGTAAATTTCCTAGGGCTAGCTAATTCCATATAAACTAGGCCTCTTCTGAAGAGGAGGCCCTGGCTCTTCTCTTGAGCTGGAGGGACTGCGTTCATTTGTTAATACCTTCATCAACATTGAAGTCTGCCATGTCCTGGCCAAATGTAATTCTCAAGACAAAACAATATATAACCCCCAGAGAAAAGATCCATTCAGGACTTCTCCTTTGGGCCTTTTTGCCCGCCAGAAGCTCTGGTGCTTTTTATTCTGTCTATATTCCTTTCTATCTAATAAATCTTACCACTGATCTGTGAGGGTTCATTCTTCAAATCTCCAAGACCAAAGACCTACTGCAAAAAGAAATTCTGCCAACACCTTGATTTCAGCTTTGTAAGGCTCTAAGCAGAGAATCCAGCTATTCCATGCTCAGACCTATAGAAATTATGAGATAATAAATAAACAGTGTCCTAAGCCACTAAAAAACATAAATAAACATTAAACTTGTCAATCTTGGTCAGCCAATACCTGTGTTTATGTACTATATCTATGAAATTTATAAAGGGAGGATTTTTAATATTTTAATTTACCATACTATATTTGTTTTATTATTCCTTGATTTATCATGAGCTTATTTTGTTTTTCTGCAATGAAAGTGACATGTGACTATAGCTTGACAATCGTTTTATCTTTGATTAGCCAAATTGTAGTAAGGGCATTTTGTAATCTTTGTCTTAACACCTACATGATACTTTAATAAGGCACAGAGAAAACCATCAGTTTTTCATGATGGAATTTTATTTTGCCTTCAGACATTGGCAAGATCAAGTAATTTATTGCCAATGACATTTAGAAATGATAAAATAAAAATTAGGAAACTTTTGGAATCTTTTGATCCAGAAATATGGCAAATATCTTTAATGACAACCAAGGTATGCAAACACAGTAGGTCTATGAGGAGAAGCCTCTATTTCTCCATTCCAAGTATAGATTTCCTGTAGGAACAAAATGCATTTTAAAGGCAGTTTCATTCATCAAGTTTTAAATATCTCAAATTAATTCCTGTGAATATGGAAAATTTTATAAACCCATTACAAGATATCACCATAACCTTAATCACGTTCCTTGATTATCTTTAAGCCATTCACAAAATGCATATCTCTCCACTCAGCGTGACCTTCCTTATCTCACTACCATCTTCCAGTGCTCATCCTAGCAAATCCATTGTTCCACCTCCACCCTTCCCCAGGCCATAGCTCTGCACTTGGCTAGAGAGCAGTGGGCTATACATTGTATTTGAGTATCCTAAAATTCCCTGATTGTAAGTATGACCTGGATAATAGATACATAAATGATAGATAGATAGATAGATAGGTAGATAGATAGATAGATAGATAGATTTTCAGAATTCTTTCCTAAAGATTCTGGCTTAGAAGATTTGGGAAAAAACCTGGAATGTTTTTTCATTTATTTCAGAATACTATAGGGGTACACACCTATTGGTTACATAATTTGTATTTGTACATTTTAAGTCAGGTTGCAAGTGTGGTCTTCACCCAGAATATGTGCATTCCACCAATTAGGTGTGGATTTGCCCCACTCCTTCTTCCCACTCCCACCTACTTGATATTTATTGAGTTTCGCTTCCACATATGTCCTAAAGTGTTGATTGACTAGTTCTAATTTAGTACAGAGTACATGTGATATTTATTTTTTCTGTTCTTGTGATGCATCACTTAGAAGAATGGTCTCGAGTTCCATCAAAAGATACTAGATCATCGTTTCTTTTTATGGCTGAATAGTACTCTATGGTATACATGTACTTCATTTTATTAATCCATTCCTGTGTTTGTGAGCAGTTGAGATTTTTCCACATCTTTGCAATTGTGAATTGTGCTATTATAAACATCCAAGTACACAAGTCTTTTAAGAAAATGTCTTTTTTTTCTTTTGAAAATACCTAGTAGTGAGATTGCTGACTCAAAGGTAGTTCTATTTTTAGTTCTTTGAGGAATCTCCATACTACTTTCCATAGAGGCTATACCAGTTTGCAGTTCTAGCAACAGTGAAGTAGTGTTCCTTTCTCTCTGCATCCAGACCAGCATCTATCATTGGGGACTTTTCAACAAGAGCCATTCTCACTAGAGATAGGTGATATCACATTGTGGTCTTCATTGGCATTTCCCTGATGATTAGAAATGTTGAGCATATTTTTATGCATTTGTCGGACATTGGACTATCTTCATTTGAAAAGCTTCTATTCATATCTTTTGCCCACTTTGGTATTGCTTGACTTATTTCTTGCTTATTTGCTTGAGTTATTTGTAGATTATAATTATTAGCCTTTATCAGATATATGGCATGGAAATTATTTTTTCACATACTGTGGGATTCCTGCTTTTTTCTCAGACTCCAGGTCATAGTTATGATCACATGCCTGATTTGATAGCACCATCTTAATTTGTAAATAACAAACTCCTGGACTATGTACAGTATCTCCAAGGTGTTTTTCAAAGTTTGAATGCCTCTAGATAAGACACACACTCCCCAGTTTATGTCTCAGCCCACCCTTTCTACCATTACTCCTTGGGACCTTGCCCCTTTAAGTCACACAACTGTCATCTGAAGGCATCTGAGTTTGTGAACTCTGCTTTAGTTAGTATCTATATATTCATGCTTCCCCTTTTGAATATAATTTTAATTTTTAAAAAAATGAATAGAATATATAAAATAGAATCTCCATTCAGGAAGTTTTCTTTGGTTGGAGAGGATTTTTTTTTTCTTTTTTTTTTCTTTGCTTCTTCTGTTTTCCAGGAGGTTGCCATATTATTGGTTTTTTTTTTAAGATAGTGGCCTTCTGGGAAGTTGTCATATTGTTGGTTTTTTAAAGAGAGAACTTCCCTAAAGTATTCTCTGACAAACTATATGAGCCTTTAGGGTACCTAAATGATAGGTTGATAGGCACAGGACTCCAATTTCACCATGACTCAGGGCTGGAACAAGCTGCCTTTTAGATGTACAGTAGTAAGCACCTTTGGCTTAAATTAAGGAAAGGCAATGACACACAGGCATAATGCAGCCATTAGCTTTCTGCTGAAACAAGGTCCTCTCTCTGTGCACTCAAATGGAGTATTTATTCAGGAAAAAGTGCCATCCACTAGTCTTTACTTCAGTGGAAAGACCAGGTAATCCCCTTACCCTTCATAAATCTGAGAAGATTGAGCCCAGTGTTGCACACAGCCATTTTTCCAAAAGAGTTAAAATGTGTCCTCATTTTAACAATGCTATTTTATAACTTTCAGAAAAGAATGACAAAGAAGGAGGAAAATGTGAGCAAAAGGGAATTTACTGGAGTTAAAATATTATATATAGGTATAGACATAGATATTAACATAGATATATTTATGAGAAGCTTTGTTGAATCAGAGAAAACATTTACACTACAGCATGAGAGATTTTAGCAGATTAGGAATAAGTCATCAACTAAAAGTAAATAATTTCTGGTGAGAATCATAATTTCTCCCTTCCTAGAACTCCCCAAGAGAAATGCAAAGAGCCTGAGGTACTAAATGTTTCAGACTTTCATTTACCCAGAAATAGCCTTTATATCTCACCTAAGGAGAATGGAGAAAGCTGATAAGCACTTTGGAAGGTCATAGCCCACAGCACAGGCTCACTGAAACCTGAGAATATAGGGATAAAGTATGTTTTTTCCTCTCCTACACCTTTCTACAACATCAATCAGACTCTTATAATAGTGGATTGTTGCAAAAAGAACTTTAAAGCTCAGACTCTATATAAAAAGGAGTCCCTAGGGAAACCCCACAACAAAAGAGGAGACAAAAATAAGGAAACTAGAAGCTTTTGATATCCACACCTACAACACACAATAAACACATCCTAACTCCTATCCAGTTAAGTATAAACCCTCACAGTAAAAGTCCATCAGCTCCTATAATCATCATGTCCAGTTTTCAACAAATAATTGCAAGTCACAGTAAAATGCAATAAAAAGCACAATCTGAAAAGATAAAGCAAGCATCAAAACCAGACTCATATATGGCATGATATAGAAGTATCAGACCAGGAATTCAAAATAACTATGATTCATATAGTTAATGGAATAAGTAGACAATGTGTGAGCACAAAAAACTCCATAAAGAATCAAAAGGAAATGCTAGAAATCTTAAACACTATGGCAGAAATGAAGAATGGCTTTGATGACCATTCTTGTACTGATAGCCTCAGTTGACTAGACATGGCCAAGAAAAGAATAAGTGAGCTTAAACCTATGTTAACAGAAACTTCTGAAACTGAAATGCAAAGAAAAAAAATAAAAAGATAAAAAATAATATTCAAGAACTATGGGACAGTTAGAAAAGGTATAACCTACACAATAGCAGAAAAAAAAGAAACAGAGAAAAAGCAGAAGAAATATTTCACATAATAATGGCTGAGAATTTTCTAAAATTTATGACATAAACCAAACCAAAAATTCATAAAATTCATAGAACACCAAGCAGAATAAATACTCCCTCCCCCAAAATATCTATGCCTACGAATCATATTCAAACTGTAGCAAACAAAAATCAAAGAAAAAAATCTTGGAAGAAGACAGGAAAAAAAAATCTTACTTATGGAAGAGTATGGATAAAAATTACATTGCACTTCTCATCAGAAATATTTAAAATATTAGAAAGGGGGGAAAAAAACAGTCTTAAATTCCATATCCAGAAGCAATAGATTTTCTCAAAGACAACTATGGTAATCTGCTGTTGGTGATCTGTCTTGCAAAAATACACAAATAACACAAATTCTTCAAAAAGAAAGAAAATGATATAGGTTACAAATACAGATCAACATAAAGAAAGGAAGAGGGTCAGAGAAGGAATAAAAAAAGGTAAAATAAAAATCTTCATTTTTCTTATTTTCCCATGATCTTTTGACAACTATTTTTGTTCAAGGTAATAATAACAATCATGTATTGGATTATATGGCATATGAATAAGTAAAATAAATGGCAGGAATTTAAGGTCTGAGAGGGAGGACTCGGTTAGAAGATAACCTGTACTACCCATAAAGTGGTGTAGTGTTATGTGAAAGTAGACTTAGAATAGTTGTAAATGTATATTGCAAAGTCTAGTATGTGGATATGCTAAGAGAGAAGAGAAAATGGAATCACATAAAATGCTCAAATAAAAGTAAAAAAGATGAAAAACAGGAAGATACTTTTAAGAAACAAAAGAACAAGTGCAATGATTATATACTAGAAAATAGTGACAAGTACACTGGAATGTTTGCAGGGAATAATTAATATGTATAAGGAAAACTCAGAAAATAGAAACATGAAACGCACATTAATTTGTAGGTGGCAAGGAAGGTACAAGAGAAATATTGTAATTTTAGTGTATTGTTTGATTCCATAAGGTAAAAGCTAATTTTGATAAAAATTGCATGAATAATATAATTACCATAAAGAGATGAGGCAGGAGATGATGGGCTTATAAAAGATCCGAACACATATCTGCCATAATAGAAAGTCGGTAGATAATTCTCAAAAAGGAAACAAGAAATAGAAACATAAATATATTAATTAGAAATGTGGAGATAATGCCAGAAAGCAAGCTAAAAGTGTGGAAAGTGGCTGCTTCAGGGAGCAGGCTTTGGTAGGTGTTTCTCTCCAGAAATATTTTAGTACTGTTTGATTTCTTAAACAATTCGAACGTATATTCCATCGTTAAAAATAAAGTCACATTAAAAGAAGAAGAAGAAGATAGCAAGAGACCAGGGACCAGGTGAGTCAATGAGGCTTTTCCAATATTAGCTTTCTGCAAATTGGTTTTTATTCGACAGATTTGTGTGTGCTCCTAGCAGAGTGGAAAGTTTTCAAACTCTGCTCCAAGAGACACTAGAGTTCTGCAGAGGGGTCTTGGGATCCCCCCCAGGGCATGGGACTAAGGCAGAGAATTCTTTTCAAAGTTTTCAAGTGCCTTCACTGACTTAAGTAGAGCAGCTCAGCTTTCACCATCTAACAGAAAGGGAACTTAAAATACCTCCCTGTCCCTTCCTAATCTAGAGGCAGTAAGGTGGGTAAACCCCCAGCACAGGCCCAGTCTATAGCAGGTGCTCTGTGAATGTTGATTCTCATTTTCTTTACCACCCTGAAAACACTAAAAGTACTGTGTGGCCCCTGACACTAGGAATCCCTAAGACCAAATGAAAGGTGTTTGCTTCTCTGGCTAAAGGGGATGGGAGTCAGCTGCCCCCCACCACCAGCCTCTTCTTTCTGCCTTGAACGCTGACAGGTATAGTGGCATCTGTACTGCTACCACCAAGGAAAGGCCAAGAGAATCACAGGTATGGTGCAGATTTAATGTCTATGCTCTGCTGAATCAATGTCATCAGATACCATATCAATCATACTGCTAAGAGTGGCTACACAGAGTTGCATAGAGGGGATCTTTACAAAGGTATGGGCAGGCCTAGCAGAACAATCAAGGGTAAGGAGGAACCAGCAACCATGAGGAGTCATCACAACCCCCAGCTTGAAAGGAGAGGGGAAGAAAGTCTTATCACAACAGGCCTGAATTTGGAGAAAGGGAAGGAGGATGGCCCATGGGAGCTATGATTTTAGATAAAAGCTTCCAACCAGAATCCAGCTGGGTCCAACAGAGAGGAAGCTAGGGAAAAATATATCCCAACTTCTCCGTCTTCCCTCCTTGAGACCTGCAGCTGCTGCCTTCCATTGGCCAAACCCAATCAGAAGTCCAAGAGTAAGAGAACCCACATAACACAAGTCAACAACAATAACAAAAAAAAAAAAAAAAATGGAAAATGGGCATTCCTCCAAACTTTTTAATCATACTATCATTTTGTGAAGGAAAAGGTATTTAACCAAAATAACAGAATAAAAGTACTCCTTTAAAATGAAAGAAGTTAGCCTTATGAAAAAATCATCCTTATGCTTATTTGTTAAACCTTACTGAGAGCCAGTGAAAACACTATAGTCTGGCTGTGAGGAACCTCTGCTCTTCAGGGGTAGATAGCAGGTAAACAGATTAAGTATTGGATACAAATAATTATTTAAACATATGAAGAAGCAGGACTAACAAAGTATGTTTTCATTCAAGCAAGTTATTTACAAAAGCCAAATTTATGCCGAATATTTGCAAAACAACTTTTCTTCTACCTGTCGCTTTGTCAGAAAACAAAATTGTAATTTTTTAAAGAATATTATTACGTATGTACAACAGTACAAATTCAAATAAAAGCTAAAAGCCAATTTTAATGCTGGGCATCAAAATGAACAGCATGCATGAAATTCAAAGGGCACAGTCGGCAATAAATTTTCTTCATTATAAAGGCAGTGTTTATCCAGTGGGTGGAAGCAGGTTTGGGCTAGCAGAATTTTCAATAAATTAAAATACAGACTGAAAGCAAATAGAGGAACAATGCCAGAAAGGTCCTTTCCGGAAAGCATGTTTTGAGAGCTTGCACAAATTGATGTTTATTTATCATGATGAATACATTCTCTTCTGGCCCATCCTATGCTCTCCCTTCTCCCTGTCAACCAACATCCACCCATTGTCTCTTAAAAGAAATTAATCTGTGGTGAGCAGTCAGTCAAAGATGTACCATTAAATCATGGCTTCATCCCTGCAAGATCAGTACTGCAAAACAACAAAACATGGTGACAATAAAACTGGTTCTAAAAAATCTACTGGGAAGGCATTTTTATTTATTTTTATTTTTATTTATTTATTTTTCAGAGACAGGGTCTCACTTTGTCACCCTCGGTAGAGTGCTGTAGCGTCACAGCTCACAGCAACCTCCAGTTCTTGGGCTTAGGCGATTCTCCTGCCTCAGCTGGGACTACAGGCACACGCCACAACACCTGGCTAGTTTTTGTTGCAGCTTGGCTGGGGCTGGTTTCAAACCCGCCACCCTCAGTATACGGGGCTGGCACCTACTCACTGAGCCACAGGCACCACCTGGGAAGGCATTTTAAATGTTGAAAGATGAAGAATAATTTATTACTTGAAAATCAGAAGCAAATTATTTAGAATCAATGGTACTATGTATATAATTCAATCAATAAATATTGGGCTTTTTTTTTTTTTTTTTTGGAGGAGGTTCACTTTGTTACCCTAGAGTTCTGTGTTGTCATAGCTCACAGCAACCTCAAACTCTTGGGCTCAAGCAATCTTCTTGCCTCAGCCTCCCAAGTAGCTGAGACTACAGGCTTCAGCTATGATGCCCTGATACTTTTTTCTACATTTAGTAGAGATTGGGGTCTCGCTGTTGCTCGGAGTGGTCTCAAACTCCTGAGCTCAAGCAATTCACCTGTCTTGGCCTCCCAGAGTGCTGGGATTACCGGCCTGAGTCACCTGGCCAATAAATAGGCATTGTGACAAGGGCATTCAAACACAGTCCTGGCCCTCAAGTGTAATACTCAAAAATGTCATACAGTCTTCCTTGGAGATCACTGAAATAGGATCAGGGTTGGGCTGCCCCATAGGCAGATTAGGCCCTGAGGATATTAACAAGGAAGATGAAATAAAATTAAATCATAATTTTACCTAGAGTTTTATGCTCCAAAAATTTAGAAATAAATTCTGTTAATTTCAGCATTTATATAAATTTTGCATCATGTTGAGAAGATACATTTTATTTTGAATCGTATGTGGAGGTGACACTGTAGTCCTGAGGTCTTAGGCACTCTAAGTGTCTCTAACTTGTCCATGAGTAACTGAAGGTTTTCCCTCTTAGAACTGTGTGGCATTTTGAAAAGTTAAACTTTTGTTATCATAAAAAATTATCCAGAATAAGAACTGGTTATGTATTTATACCATTGATTAATGATTATGAATCATTAATTCTATAGTGAAGGGTATTGTCTTTATCATTCATGGTTACACTGACTTATAAACCATCTTACACTATCAGCTCTATCTATGGGTCTTGGATTTCCAAATCTCCAGCCTGATGGTAAACAGCAGAAGGCAGTGACCATACCTCGTCCAGGATGTCTGCATTGTAGGTCAACCCTTCACAAGTCGTTTTCTACTGATGTCACTCTTTCTTATTTATCTTTTTTTTTTTTTTAGAGACAAAGTCTCACTTTGTCACCCTTGGTAGAATGCCATGGCGTCACAGCTCACAGCAACCTCTGACTCCTGGGCTGATTCTCTTACCTCAGCCTCCCAAGTAGCTGGGACTACAGGCATTCATCACAACACCTGGCTATTTTTGTTGTTGCAGTTTGGCTGAGGCTGGTTTTGAACCCATCACCCTCAGTCTACGGGACCAGCGCCCTACTCACTGAGTCACAGGCACCACCCTGATGTTACTCATTTTTATTATGCATTTAGTTGTGAGCCATTCTATTCACAGTCACGTCAGTGATAAGCCAGTCACTGTCACTTTGACTTTGGCATATTATTATGTATTTATTGCATAATTGTCTTAAGAGAAAGAGACTATTATTATTTTACTGTCCCAAAACTAAAGAAAGGGGAGGGAAAATCTTTTATTATTTCAGATTAATATGAGGGAGCACAGTAGACAACCGAAAGAGGTCCCAAAGGTCAAAAATGGAAAAGCTTGAATAAATACAAAGTAGTATTGGATTATAATGCAATAAAATAAGTATGTATGAGCCCATACCAATATAAATGAATGTTTTAATAAATTAATAAATGAGGCAGAAGAAACAAATCTCTCGTGCAAAATAATTTTAAATAAATTATGTAGACACTACACCCTAAACAAGGGAGAGCATAACTCCCTAAGCATAAGCTACCCACAGTGACTTCCTTCCAAAGAACACAGTACAGAGAAGGCGGAAAGTGATCATGTTAAAAGTGGAAACATCTGATAAACAAGGGGATCAAGGTCAACATCAACAATCATAAGGTGTATTGACAGCATGTCTTCTTGAAAGGAAATTTTGAAAATAACACTTTACCCAAGATGTCTTCCTCCCAGAAATTCAAAGCCCCTGAATAATCATGAAAAAAATATATTAAAAATTGCAATATAGAGGCATTCTATAATGTATGTGACCAGAACTCATTTTGAGAACTTACTTTTGACGTGTAAAGTCATCAAAACAAGGAAAATATGAGAAACCATCACAGCCAAGAGACGCCAAGGGACACATGACCCATGAAAATAATGTGGTCATTTCGGATGGGGTCCTGGAACTGGAAAAAGGACATTAGGTAAAAACTAATAAAATCTGGAAAAAGAATAACCTTTAATAATAATGAATAAATATTAGTTCATTAATTACAACAAATGTACCAAACTAATGCAAGATGTTAATAGTTGTAGGAAAGGGAGAGATATAGGAACTGTCTATAACATTTGGACAATTTTTCTGTAAGTCTATAGATGTTTTCAAAAATAAATCCTGGATTGGATTAAAGATGGTGGCTGAGTAAAAGCTTCCCTGCAACTGGGCACGGCGAGTCTGGGGAGACAAGACTCCAGACATCTCTGGCTGGTGGGATCTGCCTATGATCATCCCTTTGAGGATACAGGGAGCCAGCAAGGGACTTCTGGACCCCAGGAGGAGGACAAAAACAGTGGAAAA
>CAUYPK010004568.1:0-24341 GCA_963574355.1 Loris lydekkerianus
GATCCCATCTCAGGCTGGGGAAGGGACTTGAAGAGAAATTTCTCTGAAGAAGATAGCCACACAACCTACAGACATGAAATAATGCTCATCATTGTTAATCATGAGAAATGCAAATCAAAACTACTTTGAGATATCATCTAACTCCAGTAAGATTAGCCCATATCACAAAATCCCCAAATCAGAGATGTTGGCGTGAATGTGGAGAAAAAGGAACACTTCTACATTGCTGGTGGGAATGCAAATTAATACATTCCTTTTAGAAAGATGTTTGGAGAACACTTAGAGATCTAAAAATAAACCTGCCATTCAATCCTACAATTCCTCTTCTAGGTATATATCGAGAAGACCAAAAATCACATTATAACAAAGATATTTGTACCAGAATGTTTATTGCAACCCAATTCATAATTGCTAAATCATGGAAGAAGCCCCAGTGCCTATCGACCCATGAATGGATTAATAAATTGTGGTATACATATACCATGGAATATTATGCAGCCTTAAAGAAACATAGAGACTTTACCTCTTTCATACTTACATGGATGGAGCTGGAACATATTCTTCTTAGCAAAGTATCTCAGGAATGGAAGAAAAAGTATCCAATGTACATCCTACTATGAAACTAATTTATAGCTTTCATATGAAAGCTATAACCCACTTATAACCTGAGAATATGGGAAAAGGGGAAAGGGGGGGGAGGTTGGGTGGAAGAAGGGTAATTGGTGAGACCACACCTATGGTGCATCTTACAAGGGTACATGTGAAACTTACTATATGTAGAATATAAATGTCTTAAGATAATAACTAAGAAAATGCCAGGAAGGATATGTTAACCAGTGTGATGAAAATATTTTAAATTGTATATGAAACCAGTGTATGGTGCCCCATGATTGCATTAATGTACACATCTATGATTTAATAATATAAAAAAAGAAAACACAAACAGATTCAAAGTGGCTGGTTGGTGGTGATAGTTGCATAATATCATGAGTGTATTTAATACTACTGAACCATACCAATTAAAAATGATTAAGATGATAAATTTTATATATATATATATATATATAACCAAATAAAAAATAGGAAAAAATAGGAAATCACTACCAAAGTTAAAGCAATAGGTTTCACAAGCACATACACATATTCGAACTCATCAAATTGTATTAAACACGTATAAAAGTTTTAAATAGCTATTTTGAGGTAAGTGGTATACAATAAATTACACATCTTTAATGCATACAATCTCTTAAATTTTGACATATACACACACCCATAATATCAGAACAATCATCAAAATAATGAGCACACCTATCTCCTCCAACGGTTTCTTTGGTTTTAAATGGTATAGGTATATGTTTGTGTGTATCAAGAGCACTTAACAAGAGGGGCAGTTGTTTCTCAGTGAGTATAAAGTTTCAGTTATGCAAATGAATAACTTCTAGAAAATTCCTGTACATCACAGTACCTATAATCAACAATACAGTATTGTTCACTTAAAAATATATTAAACTATTAGAATCAGTATTACCTGATTCCAGTGATTCTAAAGGGGCATTCACAGTTGAAAATCTGATCCAGAATGAAACAAAATTCCCTGGGAAAATCAGATTGGTGAATTTCCAAAATGCAAAATTCTAACCTGAGTTTGTCATTTAAATTTGTGAGTATCCAAGGAGTAAGTTTAATCTTGTGATCCATTGTAAGTTATCATCATCGTTGATTTATGCATTTTCGTCTTACTTTTATTGATTATATACTCTTAATTCCAAAAGAACTTATTGTGCTTATTAGTGCCCAGTTCAGAAAAGCCAGAAAGGATAGTGTTCCTTGTGAGAGATACAACAGTGAACATTCCTCCAAATAACTTTTTGAATAGAATATAAAAAACACATACATGAGTATAATGCATCATTTTTGAAGAAATAGAACTATATAAAAAAATTGAGAATTGAGGACTGAAAATACAACTTCTGTTTGAGAAAACCAGGGATGTTTGGAAAAAGTGACTTTTAAGCAGTGTCATTAAAATTGGATCAAATTTCTGACACTACGTGGATTAATATAACCATGTTTTAAACAGATTCTTTCTTACAATAGCAAGGTACCTGCCATTTGGAGTTGTTCAGACAGCCAGCAATACCCATGCTTCTCAACTTCAGGTAGTGGAAGAATCTAACAGTGACTCTGAAAAGTCAATAGTTTTGGAAACTCTATAGCCTGCACTAGAAATATTAAGATATTATAATAACTAAAATTAAGTACCTACTTCTTACATGAAATATGGTTTCTGCTTTGTTAACGTACAGCCTGTTGGGCTAATAGAGAAAATATTGTCACAATTAATTAAAAATGTACATTTTTGAAAAAGTATATGCTTTAATTCATTTTCAATTGGTCAGTTTATTGCACATTCCTATGGATGATTGCTTTAATGAAGATACAACTTTTGTAGTTATAATAATAATTTTTTGTCTGTGCTGAATAGAATGTAAAAAATGGTATTTCAAAATTGGTTGCTATTTTAATGTTTATCCATTCTGATTTTTAATTTGCTTGTTTTTTTTCTTCATTCTTTCATTATGACGTATGAAAAAATGATCTTAATGATTTTAAATAAGTTTGGTTTGTTGGGTATTTGTAAACATTTTAGAAATAATTGTGATTATTCTTTTTTTTTTTTTTTTAAGTGATTATAGGTTTTAACACCTCTCCTACCCAAAGACTAAAATAATTTATGTAACTACTAAGGATGGTGTTAAAGAGACAAGCCAGCTTTTTATCATAAATTTAATTACCTTCTAAGTAATTTAAGAATTAAGGAAATGTTTCTATGGAAATAATACAGGGTTATACTGCATACTGGATATTTGATGTTTTAATAAAAGCTACCTAGAGGACCTTGAATTTATGCATTTTTTCAAATAAATGCAGAAATAGTACCCTAACGAGTTATGGGTATACTTTTTCATTCATTCATTCATTCATTTAACAAACACCTAATAATCATCTATTATATGCAGGAAGCTGTATTGCATTTTTCTCATTTTTTAGAAAAAGTTAACTTGAAGGAAAATTGGATCATGTGATCATACATGACTAAATGATGCTAATATTCAAAAATTTGTGCCAGTAGGTACTAAAGTAGTTATTAGGATAAGTTTATTATTGATTATAGGGTTTATAATGAAGCTAAAACACCACTTTGTTTCAAAATAATCATAGTAGGGTCAATGCCTATGGCTCAAAGGAGTAGGGTGTTTGCCCCACATACTGGAGGGTGTGGCTTCAAACCTAAAAAAAATAATCATAGCAATATATTTTATTCAATAAAAAATATTTTTATTCAATAATAAATATTTTATACATTAAAACTTCCAAAATATGACATTAATTTACCAAGCCTTGTTACCAAATTGACTGACCTTGGTAAACTAAACGAGCATAGCAACCATGGTTTGAGATTTAATTGCTGTTGGATTGCCTACAGTTCCTTTATGATGGTCTAATAGCCTTTTCAATCAGAATCCTATTGTCACAGTTTCTTTTTCCTTTTCCCAAAGAAAAGAACCCATCCCTAAATAAACATCTCTTACAGAAACCAGAATGCCATCTACTGGCAGCCTCCAAAATATTCTAAACTTTCAAAGAAAATAATTTATGTCAAATCAATTTAAAATAAGAAATATATTTTAACTAAAAAATTATATATTTTGACATAAATATGTATGTTAACATACCCACAAGTTTAAAAGTTGAGGTATTTTTTACATGAATACTACTTTTTATTGCCGTCATAGGAAACTATTTCACATAGTAACATAAATAGTATCACTGAATGGCTAATACCATCCTAATGCTCCTACTAATTTAAAGGAATAAAGCTCCGTAATCAGAAGTGAAACATATTGCTCAAAAGTTCTCAATAGTCACTAAGTCATTAATTTATTTTTTACTTTAATATTTAAATTCAAAGGTTATTGATGGAAATTGTACATAGCATATTCATGGGAATTTTATTGAACACTGAGTTTGTGATAAATGGATGCAGAAAAAGGACAATGAACTTCCCTCCTTGTTAGCAATTAATTGATTGAATCATAAATTGAAATTTATTGTTAACAAATTTTTATTTTTAAACACTTCAACTTAATACTGAACTTATACTGCTGACACAAATATATATGTTCCAGATGTTTCATTCAACTTATACTACAGTAAAAGAAAATTATGAACATGAGAAATCAACTTCAGATTTTAAAGCAACAATAAACATTTTTCAGAAACAATCTATGCATCATTTCAATGGTTTATTATAAGTATAATCTTATCCTTTTATTGTTGTTTCATGCATAATTATATACACTTATCAGATTTAATTCTCCTATGTTACCAAAAGTAGAGATCATACAAATACTATGAAAGCTGTGAAACAGAATCAAATTTTGACTTGTCTCTTAAAGCACACAATTTCCCTAAATTTTGCTGAGGACTCATCCCCTTGGTCATCAGTAGGAGGTTTTGTGGAGAAGTTAAAGGTAGTCATGCTATCTTATGAATGTGCATAATTTATGCATAAGAATGCATTGCAGGAAATCCTGAATTCTTGTCATGTCCTTTTCAGTTAAAGTAGGAAAAGAGAATTTAAAAAGTAAGTCCTATCAATCTTGAAAGGCATTTTTAAAAGTCCATTATAAATGAAGTTCTCAGAACTCTGGCTCCAGCAAAGATATAAAGGTTAAAAATTGCCTAGGCAGTCCTACTATATGATCATCTTATTTTAAATACAGATTGTCAGCAACTTTGAGCCATGCATGTTCATGATAAAATTTAGAAAGAACAAGGACATTTCATTTTCTTATACAGAATTTGAAAGTGAACACACAAAATGTTAAATAAAACAGCTTTATAAAATTGTGATCATTCTTGTACAAGACAAAAAAGTGTTAGTTTATTTTCAATAATTCATGTATATTAGCATTTGGTGCTGTGTTTTAATTTAAATGTTACAATTTACCATAAAAGTGTTTAGTGACAGACCAAAATTTTGACTGATCAATATAAAAGTATTCCACATTAAATTTTATAAGCTGCTTTAAAATGTAAAGAGGTATTGAATACCAAAGCATAAAGAATATTGAAATTAACTTCTTCATATATATAGATATATGTATAATCTTTTTTAAAATAAAAAAATTTATAAAGTAGCAGGACTATCTTATTATTGTAAAAGGAAGTGCATTAGTTTATATCACAGAACAATTTTTTAAAATGAATTTAAGTGTTATATATCATCTGTTCTTTCCATTCTGGGTAAATTTTCAGGCAGCCAACTGTTTTGGAATAAATTTTTCTGCAGTTGCTATAGTGATGATAATAAAGTTCTTACTTCTATTTGTGTGATAGAGGTTTCTAGCAGAACACTTGAAAAGGTAAGCTAATCAAAATGAAGATATTATTAGTTCTCATCTTCAAGGCAGACTCCTTGAACTTAGTTAGAAAATACAGTATTCAACCATTGTTGGTAATTTTAGTATATGTAGAATATTAATGAATCCCTATAAAAATTATAAGCAGATATGAGTTCTCTGTGTTTTTTCTTTTTATTATAGGTTAAAGTCATTGGACAAAAGATATTTAAGTTAATTCTGGACATGTGAGAAAATTCAGTATTGAATAAAAGATCCTACTCCATTAACTATTTTTGTCCATTATAAAGCTTTATTTTTTAACAATACAATGATTGTATGATATTTTGCTTCAATGGTACACATTGTTCAAGTCTCATTTCCTCTCAGTGTTGATGCAAACTAAAGAGCTTAAAAGCAGACAGTTACTTGTCAAACTGGATAAATCATCAAAGACACATCACAGGGACAGCAGTAGTACTGTGATGCATGTTCTACCACAATGAGATTAAAAAAAGTAATAGTATTTACATCAAAACATTAGGGAAATTTAAATAGCTTTAAAAATTGTTATGTTAAGGTGAAATATGCAAAATAGCTTGTACAAGTATAAAAGGCATTTTATGTCATTTTGATAAGTAGAAATGTTTATTCTATCAAAAACCAGTTAGTTGAAAATAATCACAGTTCAGAAAAGTATTGTACTAAAATACTTACCATATTTCCAATCATGATTGTATTATAAAGATGCATGCCATTTCAATGCTGCCAGACCTGTTAAGTATTTCATATCATAAGCATACAAATTGTTTTATTTTTTCATTATCTTGTAAGAATAACTCTTATTTTTAAAACAAATCTATATTTTAAGTGGTATATATTAATTTTTTATAGCTTTATGACAAGTCACCACAAATTCAGAGGCCTAACACAACACCCATTTAATAATCAGCCTAGATACAATGTGACAAGTTCAAAGTTTCTAGGTTAGGTCAGAATTCATCCATTCTCAGGCTGAAATCAAAGTATGAGCCAAACTTAATTCATTCCTGGAGGCTCTGAGGAAGAACCACCTTTGTGTGCATTTAGGTTACTGGCAGAATTAAATTCCTTATGGCTGGAGTAGTAAAGTACTTATTTCCTAGCTGGGTATTAGCCTGCATTCCTTGCCTAGTGGCCCCTTTTACCTTCAAAGACAGCAGCAGAGAATCTCTCTTGTGTGGAATTCCTCTTATGCTCTGAGTTTCTGACTTCAGAAAAAGCCTAGTCCTTTTTAGGGACTCAGCTGATTAAGTCAGGCTAACCCCCATGATTCCCTTTTCTTGGCTGTAACATATACATTAATCAAATCATAGGAATAACATCCATCATATTCATAGTCCTTGGGATTGAACAGGATGTATAGAGTAGAAAGTGGATGTGTGGGGAGACGTCTTAGAACCCTACTGCCATGTCATACACATGTATTTGGTTATTCCACGAGATGGAATTTATTTATTTGTTTTTACAAACTCAAGATAGAGCACATATAATAAATGCTGTGTAAAGAAACTGACTTTGAAAACCAGTTTGTAATTGTTTTCTGAGTTAAAAAGATGAATATATTGATATGGGAAATTATTAGTATTCATGTAACATTATGCAAAGGGAAGGAGCTAATTAGAATATAGGATTTTAATTAACCATCACAACATTTTATAATGGAAATATATTTATAGCTGTTGTACAGTTAAGGAAGCCAATTGTGGATGTTATAATGCTTGCTCAGAGTTCAGAACTGGTTGGTGAAAAAGTGAAGTTTCTATCACAGCTCTACCCTTACAGCCATTTCTCTTCACTACACAAGTCTTCTAAGAGACATAAGAGCCCATTCACTTTAATTACTTACATTGACTTCATAAAAAGATTGAAGGAAACTAAAAAATGTTCCCATGCAGTGGAACAGGTACCAGAGAACATTAACTAAGGAAGATACCATTTACCCCCTGTCACACAGCGTAGCCATGTTGGACATGAGAAAGACACTGAAAAATTGAGAACACCAAAGATAACCTTTTTCCCTTATCCAATTTTGTGAAAGCTAGCCCTGCATTAAATATTCTTTAACATTTTGTTTCAATAAAACAGAAAACTGAATTATTATATAAATACCTATATCCAAACACTTATGAAAGTTCAAATGAGATTTCTGTTACTATCTGAGAACACATAAACTGAGACCGTTAATTTCACCATTTATACAAAAGTTACATTGCATTTATTAGTGGTTTCAAACCACGTACCAAACACTATCTAACTCCTTTTGGGAACAAGTAATTGTGTGCAAATGTCTGATGATAAAATTAATAATTTATTTTACTGTGGGCATTTTTAAACCAGAATTTTAAATTTAAGACAGGTATTTTCCAAAACAGTATATGTTCAAAGGCCAAAGATGTGAAGCCATAACCTGACCAATGACATTTAGGTCATGAGCAAACATATGGTCTGCCACAGTGACTCAATTAACCATCCATCAATGTAATTGCATAATACATCAGAGGAGGTAGTCTCCTACCACCAAGGGTCAGCGTCCCCCATTAAATTTAACAAGAAAAAGCATCACTTTGCCAAAGCTTATTTGGCTATATTGTTTAAAATATTTTCAAAATACATTTGATATTATATTTTATATTTTTTATCCTCTGGAAGGAATTTTTGACAAACTGATTTTGAGGCTACTGGCTAAGAAATAATACTTCTTATAATAAAGCTGGTGTCGATGAAAAGCACAACTTGCAAGACAGGTATAGCACCTTAATCAGTTCTAATCATGTTAATGTTGAGAAAAGAAAGGAGGCATACTGCTCATACAACATGTAAACTACAGATGAAATTAACATGTTACACACTTCTAAGAAGTGATGTGGATGATTGATTTATACAATCTTGGCAAACATTGAACCCTCTGGAATACTGCACATTACAAAATAATGGCAATATCCCACTCATAAATTGTTTTAAAAAACTGTGAGATGGATTGACCTAAATGGAAGCACAGTACTGAAATAGCTTGAAATTGTGAGAAAATAAATATAATTCTGGGTTTATACTTCATTCTTTTTTTTTTTTTTTTTAAGACAGAGTCTCAAGCTGTCATCCTGGGTAGAGTACTTTGGCATCACAGCTTACAGCAACCTCCAACTCTTGGACTTAAGTGATTCTCTTGCCTCAGCCTCCCAAGTAGCTGGGATTATAGGTGCCAGTCACAATACTCAGCTATTTTTTTATTGTAGTGGTCATTGTTGTTTGGCAGGCCTGGGCTGGATTCAAACCCACCAGCTCCAGTGTATATGGCTGGCATCTTAGCCGCTTGAACTACAGGAGCCGAGCCTGTACTTCATTCTTACCTGAGATACCTGTTCTTCTGCTTTTTAGGTTCACATTCCAAGGAACAATTCCAGATTATTAACATTCTGTAAATTTAACCATAAGCTTTGGTGTAAAGAAAAAATATTGTAGAGAACTTAAAGGGGATATTTACTCAATAAATGGTTTGCATTTGTATATGATGCAACTGCATTTCCTGCAGAGGCATGAAGTAACCATTAGCCAGAACACTATTCCTACATGATTCCTGATGAAAAAACTTAATATGACTAGATTTATTTATTTTTAACTTTTTTTCGGGACTCAGCCTCCTTCTGGTATAATTTTGTTTTTTTCACCTACAGTTGTTTGATCTAAAATCTTACTAGATTCCTAATGTTGCTTACTTTATGATAATTGGCTCACCATTTTAGAATACTTAATACTGAATAGTCAACCAGAGGAATGAAATGTTAGCAATATTTATCTTGCTTATTGTCAAAGCAAAAGCTGTGTGTCATTAGCTTATTACCAGGTATGTTAGGTAATAGCATTAAAAAAAAAAAAGCAAGGAGAAGAAATGTTTTAGACTTCAAAAATTGTTTTCATTGCAGAAATTAAACTATTGTGACTTTCAACCCTGATGAAGACGGTGAAACTATTGAACAAAGAAACCACTGCAATGGAAAGATAGTCTCCAGGAAAAAAAAAAAAATAACATAAAAATCCAGTATCTATATAGAATATTACTTATTCTGTTGGTCTCAGGTAAGAACTATTTTCTATTTGGAAATTGTCAGTCCTCCCAGACCTTTACATTTGCATTATCAATAAGCCTGTGGTGACTACTGACAATTCTTCAGCATTAAGTGTATTCCCTTTACTATTTTTCTGGATACAGAAGTATAATCAAAGAGTAAACACCTTTCCTATAACTTCACTGATTTACTAGAAAGTCGTGCCGTTTTCTGAGATTATCATTGACCGTCAAAATTTCTACTATATTTCTAATGACATATTCAATAATACCAACGAAGTTCTGACACAAAAGTAAGCATTCAGAGATTATCATTGACCATCAAAATTTCTACTATATTTCTAATGACATATTCAATAATACCAATGAAGTTCTGACACAAAAGTAAGCATTCAGTTCAATGTTACATCAGTGCCAATGCTAAAGCCATTTGACGATACTAAACTGGCAATTTCCCACTTGAAAACTGAAGAGAAACTGGCTTGCTTTTACCATTGTGGATGGGCTTACGAGCAACCCCAGTTCACCTGCTGTGCCGCTGCACTGAGAAAATGAATTTCTCTGAAATAGCTGTCTGATGATATTTCATACTTTCTTTCATTAAAAAAAAAAAGCATAGAACTGATAGGTGTTTTCATAATGAAATAAAGTCAGCCTGTTATAATAAAATCCCTTTAAACAAATGACCCCACTTGAGTGAATAGATAGAGGTCACAATAGTTTAACTTTTACAATCCCCTTTATTCTACCCCCAAGCTTACTTATACCTTCACCCAATATTTACTCATTCCTTGCTTCAGGGGTCAGTGGTTTTTAATGCGAGGACTGGAAATGTGAAGTTGTTGAGGTTTAGAGGCAAGTGGGGTCAGAATCACTAGGAAATTCATTAAAAATCCCCACATTACTATGGGGAGACATGTGAATCAGGCCCCAATCAAGTATGTTACTTTACCTGTAATATACTCACCATTAGAGAAACCCCAATTAATTCTAAAACAATCTACCTAATATATGGGTACCAAAATGAATTTAAACCGACACTCCAAGTGCTAGCTTGGATATGTAACAACTTGAACTATCAAATACTACTGTTGAAAATGCAAAATGGTACAATGGCTATGGAAAACTCTTTGATAATTTTTGATAAATTTAAATATCTACTTAGCTATATGATCCATTTATTCTACTTCGATTTATTTACCTGAGAAAAATGAAAGTCATGTTCACAGGAAAACCTACCTTTGAGTGTTCATATCAGATTTATTTGTAATAGCCCATGACTGGAAATAATAAATGTTCCTCAAGTGAGGAATAACTAAACTAAAAGGGGTACATTCACACAAGGAAGTATTGCTCAGCAATGAAAAGAAAACTTTGAAACATACAAGCAGAATGAATTACAAATGCATTAGGGTATGGAAAAAGGCCAGAATCAGAGGCTATATATTCTTAATCAGACTTATATGAAATTCTATAAATGGCAAAATTATCATAAATAATGGGAGTAGATTACTGGTTAGTAGAGGGCAAGAGTGAAGACAGGGTTTAAAAATGAAGGGGTAGCAAAAAGGACTTTTGAAGAGGGTGACGGAACTGTGCTGTATATTGACTCCACGTGGTAATAGTTACACGACTACCCTCATTTATCAAAACTCAAAGGCCTGTTCACACAACAGTGTGAGTTTTAGTGCATGTAAATTTTAAATAGCACATCCTTTGCAAATTTTAATTTTTAACAACTAGAAGCACTCTGGAGTGGAAAAAGTATGACTTTCTTCTCTGGAATGTTAGAGCATTTGAATATAGATTCTAGAGTGTGAAGATGGACAGAAATTCTCAGAAGTAATACATAGTATACGAGAAAGAATAAATACATGGAAAATGAGAATGAATAACTAAAGACATCTTCAATTGGGGTTAATTTCCTGTAATTAGGAGCTATTTATGTAATTATATAAAATAATGTAATTATGCTGTTATATAAACTTATAATAATAAATACTATAATATCAGGTTAATATATCTCCAATATGCAGATTGTATCATTATAACAATCTACCACTGATAAAGACTACTTGTTAATTATATATTTTCATTATCAATCACTTGTGAGCTCTACTAAAAATGCTTAAATTAGTAATAAATGCATTTCTTAGATGCATAATACTTGAGGCTTTTCTGAAATTTTTTCCCGCTTTTGAAATGGAAGTGAGAACTGTAGATTGGTGTAAATTGAATGCTTTTGAGATGAGACAGTGTTTTTTCTGGATCTCTTAAGGTTGCCAAATTTAGAGGAAATCAGGAAGCATGTGACAAGAAAGCATCCATGTGATGAGAGAGACAAAGGTGTCTGGGAAAGATCTGATACACATAGGATTGATACAATAAATGTAAGTAGTGACCATAATGGGAGCCAGGTTTCTCACTGTGATAAAAGGAAATTCCATATGTGGGAGGAAACCAGAATAAACCCTGTGGTATAGGACTGGAATTAGAGGTATCAGTGTGAACTCAAGGTATTTAATATAGATAGGTAGAGAGATAGTTATACAGAGATATATGCACATGTCAGAAGAGGGGGAAGATAAATACAGTGATAAGCAAAATAGATCTTAGGGTGTGGAGGGGTGGTATCTGTGGAGTAAGAGGGCGGGATCTGGGAACAGTGAGACCCAGTGGGAATGAGGTCACCTAGACCCACATCTTAGTTCCAAATACCATTCTTCACCAAAAGAAACCATTTATCCTAGAAGAAATGAGAATTAGCAATTTTGCAGGGAGAAGGGCTTTGTCAGGGAAAGCACACGAGGCTGGAACATCTTGTGCCAAAATTTTTAAAAGTGCTAAAAGAATTATGAGACACGCCAAAAAGACACAGAGGTCAGCCTGAAAGGGTGACCTGACACAAAATCTGGTACAAATTTAACATTAAAATACATTATATTAAGGTTTATAACCATTTGAATAAAATAGGAAATCACGAGGCTAACCCGACGTTACAAGTGAAAATCAAGCTGAGAGAAGTGAGATGAGGAGATTGGTAAATTCACACTTCATGGGTATGGGGCACACTTTTAACCTTGATTCAATGTGTGCAAACAACAAAGTATGCAACAAAACATGCGTACCCCCAGTATTCTGAAATTTTTAAAATAAAGAATAGAAAGTTTTTTCTTATGGTAGGATGCATAAATAAATAAAATATTATATTTCTACTCATTTAACAAAAATCCCCAAACCAATACACTATTGTTAACTATAGTCCTCATGTTGTGCCTGTATATTCTATCTTTAGCTTTGGTCATCTATTTATGTTACTTTGTATCCTTAGACCTGCATCTCTCTATTTTCCTCACTCCCAAATAGTAACTACTTTTTCTTCTCTATCTCTGTATAAGGGCTTTTCAAAATTTTAGATTACACATAGAAGTGAGAGCACATAGTATTTTTCTTTCCATATTTGATTTTGTTCAGCATAATGTCTTCCACATCCATCCATGTTATAGCAAATGGTAGGATCCCTTGCTTTTGATTCAATAATATTCTACTGTATATGTATGACAATTTCTTTATCTATTCATCTATTGACAAACAGCTAGGCTATTTTCATACCTTGCATATTGTAGATAATATTACAATAAACATAGGAGTGCAGATATCTTTACAAAGTGGTGATTTTGTTTCCTTTAGGCATATACCCAGAAGAGATAGTGCTGGGTCATAGGGTAGTTCTATTTTTAATTTCATTAGGAACCTCCTGAACTGTTTTGGAGTATGGCTCCAAACAGAGGCCATACCATTTCATGGATGCACACATCTACATTTCCACCAGTAATATACAGGGTTCCCTTTTCTCCATATTCTCATCAATACTTATTATCTCTTGTCCTTTTGAAATAGCTTTTCAAAGAGGTGTAAAATGAGAACTCATAGTGGCCTTGATTTCCATTTTCCTGAGGATTAGTGAGATTGAGAACCTTTTCATATATCTGTTAAATTTTTATGTTATCCTTGAAGAAATATCTATTCAGATCTTTTTCCCATTTCTAAATAAAGTTATGTGTTTTCTTGCTGTTGAGTCGTATGAGTACTTAATAAATTTTGCATATTAAATTAGATACATGATTCACAATTTTTTTCCAAATCCTTAAGTTTTTCTTTTTGTTGTTGTTGTTCTTTTCTTCCATGTAGTCTCATTTACTTTGTTTTTGATTTTGTAAACTGAGCTTTTGAGTTTGTATCAATAAAGTTATTGCCAATGCCAATGTCCAAAAGCTTTTCCCTTGTATTTTCTTCTGGATGTTTTATGGTTTCAAGTCTTATGTTAGGTCATTCATTTATTTTGAGTTGATTTTTATCTATGATGTAAGATAAGCATTCATTTTCATTCCTTGGCATGTGAAAACATGGTTTTCCCAGCACCATTTGCTGAAGATTCTTTTCTTCCCTAATCATACCTTCTTGATGGACTTATCAAAAATCAGTAAGCTATATATGTTTAGATTTATTTCTGGAATCTCTATTTGTTCCACTAATCTATGTGTCTGGATTTTATACCAGGCCCATACTGGTTTGACTATGTTAGCTTTATAAAATAATTTCAGAACAGAAAATGTGATTCATCCAACTTTGTTTCTCTTTCTCAGAATTATGTGGGCTACTTAAAGTCTATGGTTATTCATACAAAGATTAGGATTGTTTCTTCTGTTTTGTAAAAAATACTATTGTGATTTTAACACTATTGTGATTTTTAGTAGGGATTGTGCTGAATCTGTGTATTGCTTTGAGCACTACAGTTCATTTTAACAATATTAATCTTTACCATCTATGAGCATGGATGTTTCTCTATTTATTTGTAACATCTTCCATTTCATTCATCAGTGTTTTATAGTTTTCATTGTATAGATTTTTTCATCTCATTGTCTCATTATTCTTTCCCAGATACAACCTTATAGGTTTTATTTTTCCAGAATTTATCCATTTCCTCTAGGTTATCAAATTTATTGGTATTTAATTATTCATAATAGCACCTTATGATTATTTTAATTTCTGAGGCATGTTGTTGTAACATCTTCACTTTCCTTTCTGATTTTTTATATTTGAGTCTTTTCCTTTTTTTTTCTTAGTCTAGCTAAGAATTTGTCAATTTTATCTTTTAAAAAACAGCTCCTACATTTTTAAATGTTTTCCATTTTTATTTTTATTTGATTTATTTTCATTCTGATCTTTTCTTTTTTCTTCCTTACGCTAACTTTGTATCTAGTTTTTTTCTCTATTCTTTGAGGTATATGGTAGGTCATTTATTCATGATCTTTCTTCTTTTTTTAATGTAGACTTTTATTTCCATAAAATTTCCTCTGAACTGCTTTTGTTTCACTCATAGGTTCTGGTACTTTTCTCTTGATGCTTTGAAAAATTCTCCTTGTCTGTTATTTTTCACAGTTTAATTATAATATGTCTTGGAGAAGACTTCTTTGGGATGGAATCTATTTGAGGGATGTTGTGCTTCTTGGGTCTACATGTCCATGTCTCTCTCAAAACTTTGAAAGTTTTTATTAAATAAGCTTTTAGTCTTTGTCTCTGTCTCTTACCCTTCTGTGTCATTTATAATGTGAATATTTGTTCACTTAATTATGTCTCATAAGTCTTGTTTGTTGCCTTCACTCTTTTAATGCCTCTTTCTTCTTTTTTCTCTCATTGGGTAATTTCAAAAGATCTGTCTTCAAGTTCACAGAATCTATTTTCTGCTTGATTAATCCTGCTGTGGAAGATGTTTATTGGATTTTTTAATCTTATTCATGTAATTCTTCAGCTTCATGATTTATGTTTGATTCTTTTTCATGATATCTTTGCTGAATTTCTCCTTCAGATCATGAATTGTTTTTCTGGTTTTGTTAAATTGCCTATCTGTACCCCTTTGTATTTCACTGAGTTTTGTTAAGTAATTATTTTGAATTACTTTTCAGGAACTGTAGAATTAATGTGTCCCTTTAGTTGTGTCAGGTTTCCTTACTTTTTCAAGATTCATGTGTACCTGTGTGGATGTCTGTGCATCTTGTCAGAGAGTCATCTTTTCCAAACTTTATTAAAGTGGCTTTCCAAACTTTCTAAAGTCATTCTCGTAAAAAGACAATTTCACAAAAAGAAGGGTCTTCGGGTGCTAGTTGGAAAAGTTATGGTGGATGCAGTGGTATAGCCTCTGTAAGCTCCTTCAGCTATGGTCAATGTCAGCAATAACTGTTAGTATTTCAGTTACCTAAGCTATAGGAATTTGTTGCAGCAGCAGTGACAGCATGTGCTGCTAGAGTCCTCATGACAGGGCTTTTGGAGTCCTCTTGTTCTCATTTTTCCTACACCGGGGAGTCTTAACTCAGAGTATCCTTGTCAGCATCAAGTCTGACATGGTTCACAAATAGCTGCAGCAGGGTTATTGCAGGGGACAAAAGGTGCTCACAATGACTTTGAAGCCAAGGTCTTAGATTCAAGGCTCAAAAACCTACTGTGGCACCTGGGAATTGGCTACCTCTATGAGCAGGGGTAGATGAAGACTACCCCAAAGGCCAGAGTTTGTGACTCTGAAGCACACTTCAGCTGCCTGAGCCTAGAGGACCAAATTGTAACTGTGCTTGGCAGAGATAGTACTGACCTGGCTCCAGAGAAGAAGGGATACTTTGTAGGTTCAAGCCTGAGGAAGCAGGGCACAGCTGCGTTGTACAAACTAAAGTCAATAGGGCACAGCAACAACTCAGGCTTCAGAGGATTAGGCACTACACATGGTGACTTTTAACTCTTAGATAGTGAAACACCAAGTATCCAGGCTCTGATGCAAGTTACTGTAGTAGCACAGCCCCAGGAATAACATAATGGAGCTGTGGTTTAGGCTCAGATGGTAGTGAGCAGTGTGGCAATGACTCCCTTCCCCAGTGAGCTGGGCTATCTCAGCAACTCTAATTCTGGTGACCTAGCCCATTTACATGGAAATAGGATGCTACTATTGTTTGACCTGGATAGGGGGGTGTCATAGCTCAGCTAATGACTTTTTCCCCTGGGACGTACGATATCACTTCAGCTCAGACTGGAATGTGTAATTGCTGAACTTCAACAAAGAATGATACCCCGTCAAGCAAAGGCTCTGCTTCAACTCAGGCACTGGGCAGCCAAAGTACCCTTTTCCCAGGAGGTAGGGTACCAAGTCAGCTCAAGTCCCAAGGGGCAAGGTGCAGTAGCCACTGAAAGAGTTGAATGAGGTTGCTCTGTGGTAGCTTGGCCCCATGGGGTAGGGTATGGCAGCAGTTCAGTTTGGGGATGACAGGCTACCAGGTTGGTGTAGTGCAGTAATAACAGCCACAGGGATAAAAATGTGTTTACTCACCCCAGTGCAGAACACACTCAGCAGTCGTTCTGATGGAGATGGTGTATTGCAGAAGCAGCACAGGCCACAGAGGTGGAGCACAGGGCTGGGTCCTTCTTATGTGGGCTCCAGGAAGTTCCCTCAGCTGGGCATAGAAGCTGTGAAGACTGCAGGAGTCCCCAGTGGCGAGGTCTGTAGGTGACTAGAGTGGTGATGGGTCTTCATGCTGAGGTCTTCACTACTGAGGTCTTCATGCTGACCTTTTCCAAAGGCACAGGGAGAGTCCTTTCCGGTTCTAAGCTGATCCCAACTGGGGGATGGGGTGGCAGAGACCAGTGTTTCCTTCCATTCTCTATGTGGGCATAAAGAGTTTATGTGCTTTTCAGGATTTCTGTTACTCATTTAATCTACTCTGGTACTCCTTTTTAGTTATTTCTGTCAAAATGTAGTTGTTTATTCATTTATCTGGCTGTCTTTGTTAGGAGATGAACACTTGAGACTTCTAGTCAGCTGTCTTGCTGGCAATACCCTCTGTAGTAGGAATTACAGAATTAAAATTAGAAAATCATTATTTGGAAACTATCATCATAATAAATAATTTGGTGAGAAAACATTAAATGCTAAACCTAATAGGAGAACTATTTTATGAATGGAATATTTACATAGTTTAAAAGAACTTCCCCACAAAATATTTATTAATTACAAAAAGGTTTAAAATAGAACCTTAAAATGGAGAAATGAGGCAGGTGTCACTTTAATAAAGTGACTGAAGTTAGCATAACCATAGGACAAATCAAAACCCTGTATCACCTGATGGGATGTAATAAGAACAGAAGATTACCTTTCTAGTTATGTTCTATTGCTTCCTATCAGGCAATGCAGGATTGCATAATCTTAAATTTAATCATAAGGAAACATCAGGCAAACCTAAATTGAGGGACATGCTGCAAAATAACTGGCTGCAGCATTTAACTATATCAAGATAACAAAAGTCAAAGACTGAGTATTCTAGGTTAAACAAGACTGAAAAGGTATAACAACTAACGGTGTTATGTGATCTCAGATTGGATTCCATTACCTAAAAAGGGAATTATTGAGATACTGTCAAAAAGATGAATTTGGTTTGCATATAGAACAACCACTGCAAGTTGGTCACCCAAGGGACTATCACAAATTGGTCAACATACAGAGGTGGTCAACGTAAGGAACCATGCCTACTGTACTGATGCATACATGTGGTGCACATTTAGTGTATGAACATTAGGTCAACTTAAGGAGGCAGTCAATGTAGAGAGGTGACCCACTGTGGAGGTTCTACTGCATATTGAGATGGTAGTGTATTATGTTTATTTCTTAATATTGATGACAATGTTGGGGTTATATAAGATAATTTCTTTGCAGCAATTCCCCACATAAACATTCAGGGTAATGGGGTGTCATATTACCAACTTATTTTAATTAGTTCAGAAGAAAAAAGTTAATTTTACTTGTTTGGCAAAAAAAAAAAAAAAGAAAGAAAGAAAAAATCATGAACTTTCAGTACAGCTATGTCTGCTGATGATTGTTTGTAGGACTTTATAGTGTTTTAAGAACTTGCATGAAGTTGTTTTCAGGATTGCCTTTTGCTGAGAAGACTAAGAAAAGCATTTATATCCTGGCAAACATCCTTTATTATTTAAAGTGTTGCCTAATAAGTAGTGATCGTCTCATAGTTTTGAGTTGCTTATGTGTGGGAGCCAGCTAAGTTTCTTCTCATTCCACATCCTAGAATCAAACTATTAGGAAAGGTTAAAGGTGTACAGGATGAGTTTGAGGTGAATTGGTGTAAACTAGGGTGTTGCATAAAGCTATACTGAACTGGTTTCTACAGAGTGGTTGGAACTGGATAGATAAATTTTAGAGTCTCCAAAGTGGTGTGAAAAAAGTGATTATAGCAGGCAGTGCCTGTGGCTCAAAGGAGTAGGGCACTGGCCCCATATGCCGGAGGTGGCGGGTTCAAACCCAGCCCTGGCCAAAAAAACTGCAAAAAAAAAAAAAAAAGAAAAAAGAAAAAGAAGTGATTATAGCAATACACCCCTGGGGCCATCCAGATTTCTTATACCCTTCATTATATCTGGCTACTATTCTATTATATTAGGCCTCAATTTTAGTGAGGGAGGTATTCAATTTAGATGTCTATCAAATACTATCTCTGCAAAGAGATAATGTAAAAGGGTTACTGAAAGAGTCACGGTGGCCAGAGCTACTGGAGTTATTTTTATTTTAAGAACAGACCTCCTTTACGGCAGAAGGTCACCTTCTCATTTGGAATTCAGTGCATACATGGTTTAGCTCTGTTGTGGGACTTGCCACATTGTGTCCTTATCCAACAGAGTTAGTAATAGCATCACTGAGTTTGCTTGATTTCATAGACCATACGGCAGGGGAAAGTGCGCTTTAGCCTGGATCCCATTTGAAAGTGGCAATCTTCTGAGTCATCTAAGAAATTGATATCTTTGATAAGAAATGGATCAATGGCTTCAAGTGAGGTATAAGTTGCCTTCAAAATGCAGAGAATTCTACAAACAGCTGTGTCTCTTAATGGAAAGTTGTGAATTATAAAATAAATTATAAAAAAAAAAAATGAAAGTGATGTCACAGTATGCCTCATCTCCTTAAACTGCTAAAATGTTCACTTGTTTTCTCTTGAAGTTTACTCTTATATCTCCTCACAGAAATGTGGTTTATTAGAGTATCATGTATACTTCCCAGTGTTTGTTCTTCTGGGGCAATTAAAATAATGCTACCAAAACTGTGAACCAGCAGGCCAGTATGACATCTGCAGACTGTCAAGATAGGTCTGTTTCTCAGAGCCTTTGCAGAACTGGTCACCACATTAGTAAATGAAATAAAATGTCTGTAAGGCCAACAGGTTCTAAGTGAAGCATACATGGTGTGCAATATAAGCCAGAAGCAAAAACAGAATGTGGAGAACAGAATATATAAGATTTCTATTGCTGCAATAAAAAGTTACCACAAAATATGTAGTGGCTTAAGGCTATGTGCAGGAGCTCATGCCTGTAATCCCAGCACTTTGGGAGATGCAGGTGGGAAGGTCACTTGAGGCCAAGAGTTCAAGACCAGCCTGTGCAACATAGAAAGATTCCATCACTACAAAGGCTAAAAAAAATTAGCCAGGTGTGGTGGTACATTCCTATAGCTCCCACTTCTTAGGAGGATGAGGCAGGAAGATCACCTGAGCCCAGGAGCTTAAAGGTCTAGTGAGTTATGTTCATGCCACTTCACTCCATCCTCGGCAGTAGAGTAGGACCTTGTCTCTAAAAATAAAGGAGAATATAGTGACTTAAAATAAGCCCCCTTTTTTTATTTCTTTGCTGTTCCCATAAGCTGGAAGTCTAGGCATGCTATGGCTTAGCTAGTTCTGTTCTGCATCTCACAAAATCAAAATCAAGGTCTGTCTCCCTTTCCAGAGCTTCTAGAAAAGTATCTGCTTCCTAACTTACATGGATTGATGATGTACTTCAATTTCATGAAGTTGTAGGACTGTAATCTATGTTTTCTAAATGGCCGTCATCCTAAGGTTGACCTTGCCTCCTTGTAAACCTCTCTCTGGTCCTTGCACATACCTTGTACAACCAGCAAATGCACACAAAATCTTCTCACACTTATAATGCCCTTCCCTTCCTTCTGCGGAATCTGTTTTTCCTTTTCTTCCTCCACATATCTCTGACACCAATGGGGAAAAATTTCTCTGCTTTTAAGTATTCGTATGATTAGATTGGGCCAAAGAAGATAATCCAGGACGTTCTCTCTATTTAAAGGTTTATAACATTCATTACATATGCCAAATCTTTTTTCCGTGTAACATGACATAGTCACAGGTTTCAAGAATCAGGACACGGATATCTTTGATAGAGACAATATTCTACCTACTGTGAAGAGCATTAGACAAAAAACACTGAACAAAGGCAGAAAATAGAAAAATTGAAAGGCATGTTGATAGGCATGTAACTGAACTTCTTCATAGCTGGCTTTCATGTGCCACTTGGGGCATAAATGTGAGAACTTCTTTACAGGATAGGTAAAAAGTCATTTGAAATTTTCTTATTCAACTGAAGCCATTTTCCTCACCCCAATTCCTTAAATTCACTTTTCCTCTTTTGCATTTCCTATTTCAGTTAAAAACATAACAATCCACTGTTTTATTTATTTATTTATTTTTTTATCAAATCATAGCTGTGTACATTAATGCAATCATGGGGTACAATGCACTGGTTTTATATACAATTTGAAATATTTTCATCTAACTGGTTAACATAGTCTTCACAGCACCCTCTTAGTTATTGTGTTAAGACATTTATATTCTACATTTAGTAAATTTCACATGTACCCTTGTAAGATGCACCGTAAGTGTGGTCTCACCAATTACCCTCCCTCCACCCATCCTCCCCAACCCCATCCCTCCCACACCCCTTTACCCATATTCGTTGGCTATAACTGGGTTATAGCTTGGTTTTGTAGCAGGGCTGAGTACATTGGATAATTTTTCTACCATTCTTGAGATACTTTGCTAAGAAGAATATGTTCCAGCTTCATCCATGTAAATATGAAAGAGGTAAAGTCTCCATCTTTCTTTAAGGCTGCATAATATTCCATGGTATACATGTACCACAATTTGCTAGTCCATTCGTCCCCACTGAATGTTTTTAATTGCCTTGTTAAAGATCAAATAATGGTAAGTAGCTGGATCTATCTTTTGGTTCACTATTTTGTTCCAGACATCTACTTCTCTGCTTTTGTGCCAGTACCATGCTGTTTTGATCACTATTGATTTATAGAACAGTCTCAGGTCTGGTAGCGTGATTCCTCCTGCTTGGTTTTTATGCTGAATAACGTTTTGGCTATTTAAGGTTTTTTCTGATTCCATATAAAATGAAGTATTATTTTTTCAAGATCCTTAAAGTAAACAATGAAGCTTTAATAGGTATTGCATTAAAATTATATATTGCTTTGAATAGTATGAACATTTTAACAATGTTGATTTTTCCCAGCCATGAGCATGGTATGTTTTTCCATCTGTTAACATCTTCAGCTATTTCTTTTCTTAAAGTTTCATAGTTCTCTTTGTAGAGATCTTTCACATCCTTTGTTAGGTATACTCCCAAATATTTAATCTTCTTTGGCACTACTGAGAAAAAAATAGAATCCTTGACTGTTTTTTTGGTTTGGTTATTGTTGGTATATATAAAGGCTACAGATTTATGGGTGTTGATTTTGTAGCCTGAGACATTGCTGTATTCCTTGATCACTTCTAAAAGTTTTGTAGTAGAATCCCTAGTGTTTTCCAGACATATGATCATATCATCTGCGAAGACTGAAAGTTTGATCTCTTCTGACCCAATGTGGATACCCTTGCAATTGCAATGGCTAAAACTTCCATTACAATGTTAAAGAGCAATGGAGACAATGAGCAACCTTGCCTGCGTCCTGATCTAAGTGGAAATGATTTCAATTTAACTCCATTCAATACGATATTGGCTGTGGGTTTGCTGTAGATGGCCTGTATTAGTTTCAGAAATGTCCCTTCTATACCAATTTTTTTAAGTGTTCTGATCATGAAGGGTTGATGGATATTATCAAAAGCTTTTTCTGCATAAATTGAAAGAATCATTTGGTCCTTATTTTTTAGTTTGTTTATGTGTTGAATTACATTTATAGATTTACATATATTGAACCAGCCTTGAGAACCAAGGAAAAACCCAACTTAGTCATGGTGTATAATTTTTTTGATGTGTTGTTGGATTCTGTTTGTTAGGGTCTTATTGAGTATTTTAGCATCAATATTCATTAGTGATATTGGTCTATAATTTTCTTTTCTTGTTGGGTCTTTTCCTGGTTTGGGGATCAAGGTGATATTTGCTTTGTAGAATGTGTTGGGCAATATTCCATCTTTTTCTATATTTTGGAAGAGATTTACTAGTATAGGTACTAGTTCTTCTTTAAAAATTTGATAGAATTTTGTCGTAAAGCCATCTGGTCCTGGCCTTTTCCTTTTAGGAAGATTTTGTATAGTTGATGCTATTTCAGAATTTGATATAGGCCTATTTAACATTTCCACTTTGTTCTTGCTAAGTCTTGGTAGATGGCATAGTTCCAGGTATTGGTCGATTTCTTTCAGATTTTCATATTTCTGAGAGTAGATTTTCTTGTAGTATTCGTTAAGAATTTTTTGAATTTCTAAGGGGTCTGTAGTTATTTCATCATTTACATTTCTGATTGATGAAATTAGAGAATATATTCTTTTTTTCCTGGTTAGGTTGTCCAAAGGTTTATCTATTTTATTGATCTTTTGAAAAAACCAACTTTTGAATTTATTGATCTGTTGTATAATTCTTTTGTTTTCAATTTCATTTAGTTCCGCTCTGATTTTCGATATTTCTTTTCTTCTGCTGGGTTTGGGATTGAAGTGTACTTCCTTCTCCAGTTTCTTGTGATGTCCAATTAAGTTATTGACTTCCTTTCTTTCCATTTTCTTGAGGAAGGTTTGCAGTGCTATAAATTTCCCTCTCAGGACTGCCTTTGCAATATCCCAGAGGTTCTGGTAATTTGTGTCTTGATTGTGGTTTTGGTCCAAAAATTTGGTGATTTCCTTCTTAATCTTGTCTATAACCCATCTATCCTTCAACACAAGATTGTTTAGCTCCAATGTTTTCATATGGATATGCAGGTTTCTGTTGTTATTGAGTTAAACTTTTTATTCCATGGTGGTCTGAGAGGATGCAAGGAATAATTTCTATTTTTTTAAATTTGCTGAGGTTAGATTTGTGGTGTAGGATGTGGTCGATTTTAGAGTATGTTCTGTGGGCTAATGAGAAGAATGTGTATTCAGTTTTGTTAGGATGAAATGTTCTGTAGATGTCTGTTAAGTCCAGATGTTGAATGGTTCAGTTTAAATGTAAAATTTCTTTCCTTAGCTTCTTTTTGGAGGATCTATCCAGCACAGCTAAAGGGGTGTTAAAGTCTCCAACTACTATGAAACTGGAGGAAATTGAGTTGCTCATGTCTGTTAGAGTTTCTCTTATAAATTGAGGTGCTTTGTAGTTGGGCGCATAAATATTAATAATTGAGATCTCATCATATTGAGTATTACCTTTAACAAGTATGAAGTGTCCATCCTTATCCTTAATTATTTTGGTTGGTTTAAAGCCTATTGCGTCTGTGAACAGGATTGCAATGCCTGCGTTTTTTTTTTTTTTTTTTTTATTTACATTTGCCTTGAATATATATGACCTATCCCTTTACCTTTATTCTATTTTTGTCTTTTTTTTTTTTTTTCAACAATAAAGACCATTTATTTAAGAAGTGTTGTGATAAAAATAAGGATGAAAATAATGAGGGAATGTTCTTTAACAGATTTGAGGATACATTTGAACAAGCAATGAAAAAGAAAATTTGCTGACATGCTGAAGTCTGATGGCAG
>CAUYPK010004569.1:0-13704 GCA_963574355.1 Loris lydekkerianus
TTTTCTTTCTCCAGTTGCTTGAGATGTTCCATTAGGTTATTAACTTCCTCTCTTTCCGTTTTCTTGAGGAAGGCTTGGAGTGCTATAAATTTCCCTCTTAGGACTGCCTTTGCAGTATCCCAGAGGTTCTGGTAGTTCGTGTCTTTGTTTGTTCTAGACATTTTTAGGCAGTACAGACAGCGATCTTGCCCTCAACTTTACCAAAGGCAGGTGCCTTTACTGTTGTGGTGATTTCCATTTCCAGAAGAGGTTTATGCAAGGCCGAGTTCAGGAGCTTATTTCTGAAAGTACAGAATCCCTGATCAACTCAGTCTGTGCCTACTGGCTCCCTGTGTGCAGGATCGAAGCTTCGGACAGCACCTTTCACAGCTCATTGCACAGCAGCAAGACTGAAATACTTCTCCATGGAGCCAACATCCTGAGTGGAAAAGATAGCACATTTACCATAAAGGGCCCCTCAGACCAAAACACACCAACTTCTGTTTCTCACCAGCCAGGTGGAGGCAGTGAAGCCAAAGCCAACCCCTCGGGGTGGGACAGGGGTGGGGAGCTCAGGACTCAGCCCTTCCTGGTCAGGATCTATTTCTCCCTCCAAAGCTGTGTCTTGGGCTTATACAATTGTGGGTTAACTCATGCAGAACATTTTGATGGTATATTCCTAGCCTTAAAAATGGCCAGATTATAAATGAAGTGAAAAGAAGGGGAATTTTTGATTACTCTTAATCTTACTATCCAAAGCTAACTGTAGTCACATTTTGGTATATGCTTGAGACTCTTCTTTGTGTGTGTGTGTAGAACTTTAAAACAAATTTGGAACTATGTTGCGTCTTCAATTTTATACCCTTTTTACTTTAAAAATTTATGTTTCATTTTTTGAGGTCCTTGCCATGGACCATGGAGGATGGTCATGACTGTATATATAAAATGTTGCTGATAGCACAAGTCAGAAACAGGAGATGGACTGGCCGTGCACTTGACCTAGCATAGCCCTTCCATTTTTGTGTTTAGGTTCAGTAAGCATCATCTGACCCATAACCTGTAAGTTGAGAATTCAACAGAGTATTTAGCAAAACTCCCTGCAGTCAGAGCAGAGAAATCCAGCCATAGCTGGAGGACAATTTTCAAAGGGACCTGACTTTTATAAATGGATGTTCAGGTTTTATTAAGGGGCTATTTGGACAAGAATATGTAGCTTGAAGCATACTGTTTATCTGAGGATTTTGCAGAAGGTACAATAAATGGATTGGAAAATGTTTGAAGGGATTTTTTTCTCCCTTGAGAACAGTAGAGAAAATAAAAATTTATTTAGAATGAGCATTCAGTATGTTTATATTTATCACGCTGTGGGGTTTACTGTGTAAGGCTGCTTCATGAACTGGGAAGTGCTATGTAAAAATAGTGTTGGCACTCGTTATAGTATTTATAGAGAAAAATGGATATACACGTCTATATTGATTTGCCCACCACTAAGCCTGTTTTAAATGTGTAAGATCATAATCTGAACAGGTGAATGTGGAGAGCTGCCGTGTCTGCTTCTGAGTCGACACAGCTCCATTTGTGTGCATGACTATAGGTTTTGATGTTCCTGCTTGGATTCTTCTCATCAAACTATTTCCTGTGAGGAGTATTGAGATTTCTTTATATTATTTTTATTCATAAAAAAATATCATTCACGCATATGTATTATAAAAGCTGGCTGACTAAGGGAGCCTTCCAGAAGCTCTAAACCAGGCCTCCTCAAACCTTTTAAACAGGGGGCCAGTTCACTGTCCCTCAGGCTGTTGGAGGGCCGGACTATAGTTTAAAAAAATATATGAACAAATTCCTATGCACACTGCACATATCTTATTTTGAAGTAAAAAACAAAATGGGAACAAATACAATTCACACCGCTTCATGTGGCCCGCGGGCTGCAGTTTGAGGACGCCTGCTCTAAACAAATCATTTAAGATCAAAACAGATAAGACAGTCCCTTTCCAGGTCCCACATCTTACGCAGCCGTGAGACCAACCCCCCCTGGAAGGAAGGCAGGTTTGTGTCTGTGTGTGAGCTGGCTGGACCTGCAGCTTGAGGGGAGCCCTAAGCTACTGCCTTCATGAGAGACGGTCCCCACCTTTAAGCTCAGTCTCAGTCTAAATTGGTTTGGGAAACAGTTGGGTTTCAATTACTCAGAAGCTTCTGTCCACAGTTCAATGGCATGTGCAGGCAGGTGCCTAGCAACGGCTCTCCAATGGGCAATGATGAGATTTTAATTAGCATTTTGGATCCGTCTAGAAATCCATTCCAAGCCCATTTGCTTGAAGGAGCCCAGCCTTGTTTGTCAGCAGCAACCACATGACCTCTGTTCTTCCCAGCCTTTCAACACCCACATGCAGGGCTGCCCTCCAGAGATTTAGCCTGTCCTCTTTCCTGAAGCTCCTCTCTGTGCAGGAAGGTGAGTCAGGAGCAGCTGTGTGGCCTTTTGATGTTCTGGGGTGTCGGCATACTGTGCTTCCAGATGGAGTGGCCCAAGACAGAAGGTCCTGGACACAGCCCTCTCCCTTGCACTCTCCCAGAGGGTCACTGGCTATGCCACGCTTCCTCATTGACAGCTCTTGTGCCCAAACCCCTTCCTATCTCCTCTGCCCCTTTCCTCTTCCTGCTCCCACTATGTCCATACTGTGCTCTGCAGCCACGGCAATGGTTCTAAAACTCATGAAATGCAAAATTTTATTCTACCTAACTCCAAAGAGGTGGAATCTATTGAGAAGAACTGCCTGCATGGAGCATACACCACAGTTCCCCCAAAGAATGCACACTTGTGGCCTCAGGATCTGAGGCCCCTTGTAAGAGAACGCTAAAAATGCAGCCCTTGGAGCGGATGTGGAGAGAAGGGAACACTTTTGCACTGTTGGTGGGACTGCAAACTAATACAGCCTCTTTGGAAGGAAATATGGAGAGTCCTCAAAGCACTCAAATAGACCTTCCATTTGATCCCACAGTTCCATTACGAGGCTTCTACCCAGAAGAAAAAAAAAATCATTTTATTGTAAAGACATTTGTACTAGATTGTTTATCATGCTCAATTTACAATTGTCAAGTTGTGGAAACAACCTAAGTGCCCATCAACCCATGAATGAATTAATAAACTGTGGTGTACACCATGGAATACTATCAGCCATAAAAAGGATGGAGACTTTACATCTTTTGTATTAACCTGGATGGAGTTGAAACACATTCTTTTTAGTAAAGTATCACAAGAATGGAAAAGCAAGTATCCAAAGGACTCAATACTAATGTGAACCCAGTAGACAAACTAATACATACCCACACGAGAGAAAACTCAATTTTATTCAAGTTGCGGGGAGGGGAAAGGAAGGAAAGACGCATGGAGGGGGGGTTGGTGTGCTCCCACCTAAAGAGCACAATGTCAGGATGTATGTGGCACACCTCTCGCGTGCGGGACACAGCTACAGTAGGGACTTTACCTTACAAATGCAAGCATTGCAACCTACTTCATTGTCCCCTCATATAAATCTGAAATAAAAAATAAATTAATTAATAAAATAATAAAAATGCAGCTCTCTGGACTGCCCTAGACCTGCCCCAGCAGGCTGTCGGGGGCAAGGCCTGGGCTTCTGCTTGGTCACAGGGGCTAGTGAGCAGGATGGAGTCTATGCTTCTTGATTGGTCCCAAAATTTTTGACCCAAGCAATTGGAAGAAGCGGGTTCTCATTAAACGAGGTAGGGAATATTATGGGAAGAGCAGGTTTTAAAGGAAAAATCCACAAGTAAGTGGGGATTTTGTTTTCTTGTTTTTGTTTTTTGAGATGGGGTCTTACTCTGTTGCCCTAGCTAGAGTAGTGGTGTCATCATAGATTATTGCAGCCTCAAACTCCTGGGCTTAAACAATCCTCCTGCCTTGGCTTCCTGAGTAGATGGGATTATAGGTGCTCATCATTACACCCAGCTAACTTTTTAATTTAATTTTATTTTTTATTTTTTTTTTGTTTAGCAGATCCTGGCCAGTCCCAGCCGGCACTCTAACCATTGTGCTGTGGGTGCACAGCCACTTATTTACTTTATATTTTTTGTAGTGATGGGTTCTCACTATGTTGCCCAGGCTGGTCTTGAACTCTTGGCTTCAAGCATTCTTCCTGCCTGGCTTCCCAAAGTCCTGGGATTATAGACATGTACTGCCATTCCAAGCCCAGAATTAAATTTGAGATGCACATTAGATATCCAAGTGGAGAGATATTGGTGAAGAACAGGATACATGAATCCGCTGTTCAGGTGGTAGGTCCTGCCTCGTCATGTAAATTTTAGAATCAGTAGAAAGTAAAGCATGCATAAACTCATAAGATTGAATGACATCTCTAGGGATCGCTTTCCTTTGTAGAGAAGGGAAACACAGTCTGAGACCCAAGCTCTGGGATGCTCCTATTTGAAGGACAGGAGATGAAGAGGAACTAACTCTCCAAGGAGAAGAGAAGGAGGCGCCAGGGGTTAGTAGGAGAGTGCTGTCTTCTGGAAGCCAAGTGAAGACAGTGATTCAAGGAGGAGGGGTGATTTATTATTATTATTAAATCATCGCTGTGTACATTAATGTGATCATGGGGCACCATACGTGGTTTTATAACCAGTTTGACACATTTTCATCACATTGGTTAAAATAGCCTTCCTGGCATTTTCTTAGTTGTTGCGTTAAGACATTTATATTCTACATTTACTAAGTTTCACATGTACCCTTGTAAGATGGACCACAGGTATAATCCCACCAATCACCTTCCCTCCGCCCATCCTCCCCCCTTCCTCCACTTATGTACCCATTAATTAAAGTAACTTCTACTTTAATTCAATTACAGGAAAAAGGATTATGCTTTGGAAAGTAGAGAAATAAATGTCCTTCTAAAATCACCTTAATTAAAATTAGGATGGATTCATGTGGCACTTTGCTAGATGATATACAGAGAAGAACCTTGCATTTCCGTGGCCAGTGTGCAACCTTTGAGACAACGTGGTTGGTAGCAATCTTTTCCTTCTGCTCTTGATGACTCTTTCTTAATTGCAGTTCTTTACTTGGTAAATCACAAGCAGCCAAAGGAGAGTGGGCACCAAGAAGACAACATTGCTTTCAGGAGCAGCCCAATGCCTGACATGTCCACTTCTCTTTATAATCCCTTAAAGGTTTGACAAAACAACATGGATGTATTCATGCCTATTCTGGGGTTTATTCTAAAACAGATTAACCTGCTACATTTATAGATGAAAAACCCGTAAAGTATTAACATTAAGTACAGCAGGTTAAGCGCATTTGGGAGTGATGAATGAAGGGTTATCACAGGAGTCATATATTAAGATAGCATTGTTTTTATCCATCTACATTTAGTACTCAGCCCTCACAGAAATCTGGATTCTCCTCTAGAGCCATATGGTCCCAGATGCTTCCTGGTCTATCTTTAGGTTTTACATATACACATACACATATACACACACATACTCAACAAAGAAACATGAGGAGTTAATTGTAAAAACAGGAAACTTTAGACCAGACTGAGGTCTAAAGGAACTTATTTGAAAACCTACCAATTCACAATTCTCTACTTTAACAGCAGCCTTGAAAACGCTTTATAATATCTCAAGAGTACAATCAGGAAATCTCTCTGTCTGGCAAAAGAGGAATTGTATGTTATACACAATTTAATGGTCTTTGACTTGCAATATTCTGTAAGATTAAATCCAAAAGTTACTTGTCCTCCTTTCGCTTAGCAAGAGACTTCTCAAGATTTCTTCAAAGTACTTTTGTTTTGTACTTTGAAGTCATTTATTTGCCTACTTGCATCCTTTCTTAGAATGTTAAATTCAGCAGGAAGAGACTTTGGAAAAATGATACCCATCTGGTTAAGGTATCAGTTCTTCCCTCATCTCTCTTCTTATTTGAAACTATGTGTTTGGAATGGACTGTCGTCCCGTTTAAAAATAGCTAGAGAATGATTTTCTCCATCTGTTATAATTGAGGCCTTTCCCTCCAAGTTACAAACACATAACATTACCCATTTACCAAAAGAACCTATTTTGCCTCTACTCTGCATCTACTCTGCCTCTATTTGTCTGTCTGGATCTAGAGGAGGTGATAGACTCAGCCAGAACCAAGCAGCTTGGTGACAAATATTTTGTAAGTACAGATTTGCAAAGTTAATCACATTCATGAGCTAGTACAATAAAAATAACACAAATACAGCACAGAATGGCACTGTTGTTTATAATAGACCCAAAGTGGAAATAACCCAATGTCCAAGGATTGATGAATGAATAAATAAAATGTAGTATATATACATACAATGAAATATTATTTGGCATTAAAAAATAAATTACTGATACATGCTATGACATGAACCCTGAAAGCATTATGATAAATGAAAGTTAATCACAGGGCGGTGCCTATGGCTCAAAGGGGTAGGGCACCAGCCTCATATGCTGGAGGTGGTGGGTTCAAACCCAGCCCTGGCCAAAAACTGAAAAAAAAAAAAAAAAAAAAAAAAAGAAAGTTAATCACAAAGGACATCATATTGTAAGATTCCACGTATATGAAATGTCCAGAAGAAACAGATCTGTAGAGACAAAAAGTAGATGAGTGGCTATCTAAGGCTGGGAAATGGGAGTGATGGCCTAGGGTGCAGGGTTTATTTTTAAGAAAATGAAAATATTCTAAAATGATTGTAGTAATGGATTCACAGCTCTGTGAATGTCCTAAAAGCTTTCAAATTGTACACCTTAAATGGCTTAATGTTATAGAATGTGAATGTATATCTCAATAAAGTTTTCCTTGGACAAGCGTGGTGGCTCACACCTGTTATCACAGTACTCTGGGAGGCCAAGGCAGGTGAATTGCTTGAGTTCAGGAGTTCAAGATGGGCCTGAGCAAAAGCGAGACCCCGCCTCTACTAAAAACACAAAAACTAGCTAACCATGGTGGTGGGAATCTGTAGTCCCACCTAAATGGGAAGCTGAGGCAAGAGGATCACTTGAGCCCAAGAATTTGAGGTTGCTTTGAGCTATGACGCCATGGCCCTCTACTCTAAAAAAGCTTTTTTTCTGTTTCTTTTTTCTTGATTTTTTTCCCTCTTTTTCTACCTTGCTCTGTTGCCTCAGCTAGAATGCAGTGTTGTTATCATAGCTCACTGCAACCCCAAACTCCTTGGGTTCAAAAGATCCTCCCACCTCAGCCTCCTGAGTAGCCAGAACTACAACCAGATAATTTCTCTGTCTTTTTTTTTTTTGAGACAGAGCCTCAAGCTGTCACCCTAGGTAGAGTGAGGTGTCATCACAGCTCACAGCAACTTCCAACTCCTGGGCTTAAGTGATTCTCTTGCCTCAGCCTCCCAAGTAGCTAGGACTAGGCGCTCGCCACATGCCTGGCTATTTTTTGGTTGCTGTTGTCATTGTTGTTTGACAGACTGGGCTGGATTTGAACCTGCCTGCTCTGGTGTATGTGGCTGGCACCTTAGCTGCTTAAACTATAGGCGCTGAGCCTAATTTCTCTGTTTTTGTGGAAACAGGGTCTTGCTATATTGCTAAGGCTGATCCCAATTGATCTTCCCACCTCAACCTTCAAAAGTGCTGCAACTACAAGTATGAGCCATAACCCTGAGCCTCAGTAAAGTTTTTTATTTTTTTATTTTTTTGAGACAAAGTTTTACTCTGTCAACCTGGGTAGAGTACCAGGGCATCATAACTCACAGCAACCTCAAACCCCTGGGTTTGGGCAATCCTCTTGCCTCAGCCTTCCAAATAGCTGGAACTACAGATGCCACCAGAGCGCCTGGCTAGTTTTTCTATTTGTAGTAGAGACTGGGTCTCACTCTTGCTCAGGCTGGTCTCCAATTTCTGAGCTCAAGCAATCCACCTGCCTAGGCCTCTCAGAGTGCTAGGATTACAAGTGTGAGCCACCACACCCAGCCTCAAAAAAAGCTTTTTAAAATAAAACCTCACAGCTTTTATGGCTGTCTTTTAAAAAAGAAAAAAAGAATGATACTATTGCCTCATAAAGATTTGTTTAATGTCATCAAGAAATCTAATCTTATCAACTTTCCAAAAGAGCCCTACTGATCTAATGGATAAGATCTTTCTTGATCTAAGAAATAAGATTTTTAAATCACCTAAGAATACAGAACACATATGTTTTAATTATCCAAATTATCCAGTTTTAAAAGAAATATAGGAGGGAAAAAGAGAGGGAGAGAGAGAAAAAAGTTAAGCATGTTGCCTAACTCATTGAGTTCAGTTTCGTCAGTTGTAAAATGTGCACGCTAATTAGAGCAGTGGACTTGTAGAGCTGCATCTCAGCTGAGAAAAGGAAAGGAAAGTTGGAAAGAGATGATGGGGAAGAGAGAGGGGTCTTCCTTTCAGTCCAATATCAATGGCTCTTCTTCAATGTCCTATTTCCATATTCAAAACAAAGTGAACCATCTCAAATTCACCATAATATTCCATATACCAGTGCCTCTACACGTTACCATCCCTCTCCAGGCCAACTTCCTGCTTGCTACCCAGGCCAACTCCTACTCACTCCCTAGGATTGAAGTATTCCTTCTCTTGGAAGCATTCCTCCACCTCAGGTTGGGTTGACCACTTCCATTTTTGTCCCTGCAGACTATCAAATCTCCCCTTTTTTCTGCAACTATGATAGCTCTGCAAGACAGGCATTTGCCTGTAGTCTATTCCCTTGGGTGACTTCATTTTATTCATCTTCATATCCCTGTGTTCCAGGCAGTGCCTTGCAATAGTGGCTATTCTGAGTCAATAGATGAAAGTCTTCCTTCAACCACAGTTACCAGTTTAGGTTAATTCCTGACAATTGCCAGGAGCTCACCACAAAGCAGCTTCTGAGAACTATTCCAATTAATTAATGACTGTGAGGAGACATAACTTGAGTTTCTTGCTTACCAATGAATGTGAAGGAGCAAAGGATTGGCTTCAAGACAATTCAAAGGCTTTTAGAATATTCACAGCACTGTGCATTCATTACCACAATTGTTTTAGAATATTTTCATTTTCTTAAAAAGAAACTCTGCACCCTAAGCCATCATCTTTCTTTCCTAGGTCATAAAAAATAAAATAGCCTTCAAGACACCTTTTTCTCAAGTCTGTTTTTTTTTTTTTTTTTCAGACTGGACATGGTGGCTCACACCTGGAATCCTAGCACTCTGGAAGGCCAAGATAGGAAGATGGTTTGGGGTTAGGAGTTCAAGACCAAATTAAGCAAGGCCAAGACCCCATAGAAAAATCAGCCAGATGTGATGGTATCTGCCCGTAGTCCTAGCTACTCAGGAAGTTGAGGCAGGAGGATTACTTGAGCTCAGGAGTTTGAGGCTGCAGTGAGGTATGATGCTGTTACTGCACCCTAGCCTGGATGACAGAAAAGACTCTGTCTCAATATATATAATTTTTTTAGAGTAAAGCTTAGAGGAATACTAAGCATCATATAATCTTTTATTTCTCAATTGGCATATAATGACATTTATCTTTCTCAACACCTAAACTGTGTTGTTGTTTTTTTTATAATTTTGGTGGAAATTTTCTAAAGCGATGTTATATTTTTAAATATGTTTAAATACATGTAATAGCATATTCTGAACATAGATCAACCTTTTCTTACAGTAATTACACCATCACAATTGATCTAATTGATTGTGTTTGCTTTTAATACAGTGATAAATTCAGAGGCTTTCAAAAAATGCAAGGGGTGCATTACTTACCTTGATTCTTAGCCTGTCAGGTTGGTAACCAAGACCTGGTGTCTTTTCCTGTCCCCTTTGATTCCTATTTTGTAGCCACCAGGTGTGACTGTATTTCCACCCACATTGGCAGGCTGGTGTCCAGATGGGCAATGCTTGCTAGGAGCTCAACTGCCTGATAGCCAGATGTCAAGGGACAAAACCGCTGAAGGAGGAGATGACTCCTTCAACACCTTTTTCAGTGAGATGGGCACTGGCAAGCATGTGCCCAGGGCAATGTTTGTAGACCAAGAACCCATGGTCATCAATGAAGTTTGCACTGATACCTACCACCAGCTCTTCCCCCCTCAGAAGCTCATCACAGGCAAGAAAGATACTGCCAACAACTATGCCTACAGGCTCTACACCATTGGCAAGGAGATTGCTGACCTTGACTTAGAGTGAATTCTCAAGCTGGCCAATTAGTGTATAGGTCTTCAGGTCTTCTTGGTTTTCCATGATTTTGGTGGAGGAATTGGTTCTGAGTTTACGTCCCTGCTGATAGAAAGTCTCTGTTGATTATAGCAAGAAGTCCAAGCTAGAGTTTACCATTTACCCAGGCCCCCCTGGTTTCCACAGCTGGAGTTGAGCCCTACAACTCCATCCTCACTGCCCACTGTCCTGGAACACTGTGATTGTGCCTTCATGGTAGACAGTGAGGCCATCTATGACATCTGTTGCAGAAACCTCAGTATTCAGTGCCTGACCTACACTAACCTTAACTGCCTTATTAACCAGATTGTGTCCTCTGTCACTGCTTCCCTCAGATTTGATGGAACCCTCAATGTTGATATTACAGAATTCCAGACTAACCTGGTGCCCTCTGCCTGCATCTACTTTCCTCTGGCCACATATGTCCCCTGTTATCTCTGCTGAGAAAGCCTACTATGTATAGCTGTCTTGTAGCACAGATCACTAATGCTTGCTGTGAGACAGCCAACCAGATGGTGAAGTGTGACTCTCACCATGGTAAAAATGTGGCTTGCTGTCTGTTGTACCATGGTGATGTGGTCCTCAAAGATGTCAATGCAGCCATTGCTACCATCAAGGCCAAGTGTAGCATCTAGTTTGGGGATTGGTGTCCCATTGGCTTCATTGTTGGCATCAATTACCAGCCTCCCTCTGTGTTACTTGGTAGAGACCTGGCCAAGGTACAGAGAGCTGTGGCATGCTGAGCAACACCACAGCCATTGCCAAGCTTGGCTCACCTGGACCACAAGTTTGACCTGATTTACGCCGCCTGTGCCTTTGTTCACTGGTATGTGGGTGAGGGGATAAAGGAAGGAGAATTTTCTAAGGCCTGGGAGGACGTGGCTGCCCTTGAGAAAGATTATGAGGATATTGATGTGGATTCTGTTGGAGAGGGTGAGGAAGAAGGAGAGGAATACTAATTATCTGTTCCTTTTAGCACTGCAGCATATCATAAGCCCAGAATTTCAGCTTTGACATTAGCTGACAGGCATTAAAGCTTTCTGGTTAAATTCTCATTCCGTGGTGTGTCTTGGTACATGGAACGTGTACCTGCAGGATTTTTTCCATCATGTCTTAAAGTAAAGGCTTTAAGGGGAGACGGGGGAAAGTGCAAGGGTGTGCTCACAGGCTCCAGACAAACACATTTTGATTTTATTTTACTTTGAATAGCTTTCCTATCTTCTTTTGTGGCTGACCATATTTCTATCTATCTATAGTCTTCATTTAAATTTACTGCTTCGAATTTTCTGTGTGCTTGGAATACATAGATTGTTAAAACAGTCTGAAAGAATTAATCTCTGAGTGAAGAGCTGATGATGAGATCTCCTGTGGATAAAATCTATGGATTTGGGATAGACCTAAAGGATCTCTTCATGTACTGTTTTTGCTTACTGTCAGTTTCCTAGAGTTTTTTTGTTTGCTTGTTTTATTTTGTTTATTTTTTTGAGGCAGAGTCTTTTTCTCTCACCACAGCTACTAGGTGTGCAGTGTCATCATCATAGCTCACTGCAACCTCAGGTGATCCTCCTGGATCAGCCTCTTGAGTAGCTGGGACTACGGGCATATATCTCCAGAGGAGGCTAATTTTTTCTATTTTTGGTAAAGACAGGGTCTTGCTGTTGCTCAGGCTTGTCTCCAACTTCTGATAAAATGGACTTTTAGAAGGTGAAAAAATAACTGTCCTATTCTGATTGTAAGCTTATTCTTCACTTCCACTATTTTCCCATTTACATTCTAGAGACAAACATTAGCAATAACTAGTTGAAAGAGAACTTAGCCTGTGACAGAACAGATGATGGATCATTAATAAAACAGATACACATCCCACATGGTGGGCACTAGCCTCATGGTCAAGATTAAAGAAATATAACCAATAAATTATACAGCATTACACAAAAGCTTAAGATCTTTTAACAAAAGAAATACAAACTGAGCATTCTTGAGTATAATAATACCATCTTCAGGACATGACTTGAATTTGTCATGCCGAATTTCCTTTAAGATAAATGAGCACGACGATTTCTACATAAAGAACCATTGTTAACTTTTATGTTACTGAAAATGTGTAAGTTAAAACAATTAAATATGGGCTAGGCATAGTGGCTCGCACCTGTAATCCTAACATTCTTGGAGGCAGAGAAGGGAGGATCCTTGAACTATGCTTTGTGTAAGGTAAGTATATGGAGCATATGAAGCACAGAGAAGATTTTATCTAAATGAAGCCAAAAGAAATAAAGCTGCAAATACTGTATGTCATTCAATCAATTAGTTCAAAGGCTGGCAAACTTCTGTAAAGGCCAGATTAGAAATATATTAGGCTCTGTGGGCTATCAAGTCTATGTTACAACTACTCAACTCTGCCATTTCTACTTTTCAAACTTTTGGTAGTATGTATGAAGAAACAGAGGGAGCTGACAAGTATATTAACACCCTACTTAAAATTTGTGGGACATCTATAATCTGTTAATGTAAAGTATTAACTAATATTTATTTTACTGACAAATATATGGAATTAGTGCCTTGCACACAGGATATGCTCTATATTAGTTGGATGAATAGATTTGTTGACATAATTAATTTTTCATATCTTCATTTAAAGAATTTGATTTTTTTCTGTAGTACATCATGACACTCAAAGAGAACTTGATTTTTAATTATTATTTTTTTTTTGTCTGGGGCCAGGTTTGAACCCACCACCTCCGGGTTTGGCTGGGGCTGGCACCCTACTCCTTGAGCCACAGGTGCTGCCCAAGAACTTGATTTTTAAGTAGCATGAAATGTAATTTATTAAAAGACATTATTTTAAAAAATTAACAAAGTAAGGTTAAAGTGAATATGGGGCATAAATTACCTATGCTTCACTAATCTGTGTCCCCCATTTACTGTAAAAACTAGAACCTCTACACACAAACCAACATTCACCAAAACCCATTTGATAAACATTTATTTAGAATGTATACCTATTTAAAATCCCTTCCCCATTATTTTGTTTAATGTTTAATCACAAGCATTCAACACAATGGTTGGGTAAAAATGAAGTGCCGAAACACAACCCCAAACCAAATATTCATCAGAAAAAGCTAATGGTGTCTATTTGGTGGTCCGATGCTGGTGTTAATCCATTACTGCTTCATGAAATCTGGTCAGTTAATTACAGAGGATGTCTACTGCAACCAAGTGGTCAAAATAATAAGGAAGCAGCTGAGATTGGCCAAGAGAAAAAGGCCAATCATCTTGCAAGACAATGCTCTACCAAAAGTCACTCAAACAATGCTGCTGAAACTACTGGGAAAATCTCTCTGTCATCTACCATATCCAGCAGACCTTGCAGCAACTGACTACCACTTCTTCCAGGTTTGGGAACATTCTTGCAAGGAATAACATTCAATTCCCAAAAAGCTATGGAAAACCCCTTTTGCAATTTCATTACCACTCACCCTCCAGGCTTCTCGGCTTGCATAAACAAGTTACCTGTAAA
>CAUYPK010004570.1:0-10725 GCA_963574355.1 Loris lydekkerianus
TGGTGGGTGGGCAAACAGATGACATGACTTGAAGGCTTCTCCGAGGGCTCATTTCTTCTCTGCCTCTCCTTTCTTGGGTTCTTGTTTCAGTTTGTAATCATCCAGGGCAGCCTTGATTGCATCTTCAGCCAGCATGGAACAGTGCAGTTTCATGGGAGGAAGGCAGAGTTCTTTGGTGATATGTGTGTTTTTGATGGTCAAGGCTTCCTCCACCATTTTCCCTTTCACCCACTCAGTGGCTAATGAGCTGGAAGCGATCGCTGAACCATAGCCAAATGTTTTCAGCCTGGCATCCACATCTTCCCCTTTTCTTCTACTTGAATCTGTAATTTCATTACATCACCACATGCTGGAGCCCCCACCAATCTAATTCCAACATTTTTAGATGTCTTGTCAAGATACCCCACATTTCTAGCATTTTTTATAATGGTCAACCACCGTTTATGGTAAGGCCAAGCCAGAGCTGACAGCTCCTAGGTGGGCAAGCGCAGGCTCCGGAGTGACAGGGCCGATACCACTCCAGCTGCAGCCATCTTACCGGCTTCAGGTGACTTAATTTTTATAGAGCAGAAATGTCACATGTACATATCAGTACAGTAGGCCTAGTTCCTTATGTTGACCACTCTGTGTTGACCAGTTTACTGCAATCCCTTGGGTGATCAACTTACAGAAGTTCTCCTGTATTTTCATATCTATTTTGTAACATGGTAAGAAAAATCCATTCATTTAGTAATTAGTAGTAGTAGAGGCTAACTATTAATAGTAGAGGCTTAGTTTTAGTAGAAACTACTAATTTTATTTTATTTTATTATTATTATTTTTTCTTTGGATTTAAATTAAAGGAGTTTACTGAGCCTGTGCCTTCACAAACATCCCAAGTACTATTAATCTGTTGTATCTAGTGCAAGCAGGTGAAACTACTAATTTTAGACTGATTCTGAGAGAGGAGAAATGAATGGTGTGCTAATTTAAATGAATTTTCCTATGCCAGGGTTTCTCAGTAGTGGCACTGTTGACATTTTGGGTCCTATAATTCTTTGTTGTGGAGGCGGTACCGTGCATTTCAGGATATTTAGTTGTGACCACCAAAATGTCTCCAGACATTGCCAGATGCCCTCTGGGGGGCCAAATCACCTCCTGTTGCACCATTGTTGCATACTGACTTCTGTATTATTGGTATGTGAAACTGTGAAACTTTAAGTGAATTATGTATATTTATAAAACTATAAGAGCTTTTCTTTCCATGGCTATGTCTTAGTCCAATGGTCCCCAATGTTTTGGGTACCAGGGACCAGTTTCAGGGACCAGGGATAGGGTTGGGGACGGAGGGGGTCTGATAGGAGGTAAAGCTCAAGCAGTGATGTGAGAGGTGAGGAGCAGCTGCCTATACGGACGAAGCTTCACTTGTGTTCCCACCTGTTGCCCGCTGCTGTGCACTCAGTTCCTGACAAGCCAGGGACCAGTACCAATCCCTGTTCACTCGGACGCTTACTGTTTGCAGAACTGCCAGAGTCTTTTCCAAAATGGCTATAACATTTTATATTCGCACGAGCAATGTATGCAGGTTTTGGTTTCTCCGTATCACCAGCAACGCTTGTTCTATATCTTCTGTCTTTCATTACAGCCATCCTAGTGGATGTGAACTGGGAGCCCATTGTGGTTTTCCTTCGTATTTCCCTGATGGCTAAGGATGTTAAGCATATTGTCATATGCTTATTTACCACATTTATATCTTACGTGAAGAACTATTTACATCCTCTGACAATTTTTAATTTGGTTTTTCCTTATATTATTGAGTTTTAAGATTTCTTTATAAATTCTGAAATACTAGACTCTTTGTGATTTGCAAAAAAATTTCTCCAGTGAGTCGTCTTTTCACTTTCTTGATAGCATTAGTAACACAAGATTTTTAAATTGTATTAAGAAACTATTGCCTACTCCAGGGTCATGACAATTGACTTGCATAGTTTTATATTTTTAGCTCTTACACTTCGGTCTGTGATGCATTTGGAGTTAATTGTTATGCACAGTTAGGAAGGAGTCCTACTTCCTTCTTTTGTGTGTGTATATACAGTTGTCCCAACAGCATTTGGAAGACTTCTTTCCTCATCTGGACACCCTTGCCAGAAATCAGTTGCTCATTGCTATGAACTAGATTGTCTCTACCCCAAATTTATAACCCACAGTGTGATGGTAGTTGGAGATAAGGCCTTTGGGAGATCTTTGGGTCAAGATGAGTTTTTGCAGGTGGGCCCTCATAAGAATTAGTGCTTTTATAAGAAGAGGCACCGAGAGCTTGTACATAGACTTTCTCTCACTACCATGTGAGGACAAAGTGAGATGGCAGTGTCTGGAGGCCAGGAAGAGAGCACATACCAGAACCCTAATCTTGGACTTCTAGCCTCCTGAAAACTATGAGAAATCAATTTCCGTTGTTCAAGCCGCCTAGTTCATGATGTTTTGTTATGGCATCCCAGGCCAATACACCCATAGATCTGAGGGTTGATTTCTTCTCTCTCAATTCTATTCTATTAGTCTGTATTTTTGTCTTATGTCAGTACCAATTACCAGTTTTGACTTTTATGGAGAATCAACTTGGATTTTTGTGGGATTTTTTGCTGTTGTTGTTGTTTGTTTTATGTTTGTTTGTTTTTTGTAGTTTTTGGCCAGGGCTGGGTTTGAACCCTCATAGGGGGCCAGCACCCTACTCCCTTGAGCCACAGGCATCGCCCGGATTTTTGTGTTTTTATGTCCCAGACCCTAGGTGTTTTTTAGATGCTAGTCTTTAAGTTGTTTGTTGACATGATTTTGGCTATAATCAAAATCATCTGGCTGGGCGTAGTGGCTCACACTTGTAATCCTAGCACTCTGGAAGGCAGAGGGAGGTGGATTACCTGAGCTCATGGGTTTGAGACCAGCCTGAGCCAGAGTGGGAATTCATCTCTAAAAAATAGCTGGGTGTTGTGGTGGTCACCTGTAGTCCCGGCTACTTGGGAGGCTGAGGCAAGAAAATTGCTTGAGCCCAAGAGTTGGAGGTTGCTGTGAGCTGTGACGCCATGACACTCTACTGAGTGAGACTTCATCTCAAAAAAAAAAAAAAAGAAGGTAAATAGTGGGAGCAGTGGTGTGGGTGTGTGGGTAGGTGTGATGTCAGTAGTGAAACAATCCACTGGGACACAGATTGGCTTATGTTGGCATTGCTGGTAGCCGCGATGGGTTGGACCAGCTATTCTCCAGTCCCATGGCTACTTAAAGCAAAGTAAAGGCTGTGGTCCTTTGTGCACCTAGGAGATCTTGGTCTTCACTGTCCCTCCCCACCCAAGTGGTAACTATAGCTAATTGACCTCAAAGTCAGCCCGAGGGCAGGGTGCAACCTGGAGTTAAACTCCCCAAATGGCACCTTAGCCCTGTGACTGCAGAGAGCAGGGTCCTGTTAAGGTGAATAGCAAGAAGAGGAAGCTATGAGGACTTTGGTTCACTCTTGTCTTTGCTACATGGCTGCCAGGTGCAGGGTGGTGGGTATTGTCCTAGATGTGCTTAAGAGAGCCTGATTTCCCTGTCCCTGAACCAGGTTATGACTGCAGCCAGTCAGGCCGAACTTGGCCTGAGGACAGGTGCAGTCCAGAGTGAAATTCTTAATGGCACCCTGGACCTATGGGAGAGTGTGGGACCCTTTCCAGGAAAGGAGCTGTGGCCAGTGCCATTCGCTTAAGCCTCAGTCTCACCTGCTTCCCGCAGCAATATGGCAGGGATCTTCCCAAGGTTGCTGGGAGCCCCCACTTTCCACTCTGTCACCTCATAGCCCCACAGTGGCAATAGCTGCATGTAGTCTTCAGCCTCTAGGCTGTCAGAATAATACCAGTGTGATTCTATGTGGGTTCCCCTTGTACAGCAATTTCTCTGTGCAGTCTCTAGGTGGCTCCCTATGTTAGCCAGAGGCCTGTGTGAGTTGAGGGGTACTCCTGCCAAGATCGTAGAAAACGCTTTCTTTTTTTTTTAATTTCAGATGAGGGTACAAATGATTAGGCTACATTGTTTGCGTTTCCAAGGTAAAGCTCAAGTTATAGTTGAGCCCTTCCCCCAGGGAGTGTGCTGTATACCCTTACATTGTGTGCACTAGGTGAGAGCTCACCAGTACCCCTGCGGCTTCCCCTTTCCACTCCCCCCTCCCCGCTCGAATCTAATGGTGTTTTTTCTCCCTTGTGTGGACATATAGTTGTTTATCTATTGGTTTCATGTTAGTATTGAGTACATTGGGTACTTTTCCATTCTTGTGATACTTTATTAAGAAGAATGTGCTTCAGCTCCATCCGTCTTTTGCATTTGTAAATACAAAAGATGTAAAGTCACCACCTTTTTTGTATAACCTCTATGGAAAGATGTATGGAGAATCCTCAAAAAGCTGGAAGTAGACCTTCCATTTCATACCACAATTTCATTACTAGATATCTACCTAAAAGAAAAAAAATCATTTTACCATAAGGACATTTGCACTAGATTGTTTATTGCAGCTCATTTCACAATCGCCAAGATGTAGAATCAACCCAAGCACCCATCAACCCATGAATGGATTAATAAACTGTGGTGCATGTGTACCAGGGAATACTATTCAGTAAAAGCCCTTTTCCATGTGTGAAGCTCTGGACATTTCTTTCTTACTGTTTCTCTGTAACAATAAGGTGCCTGGCACCCTCTCCTTACTTGTTTTGGTGCTTCCTGTCACTGCTGTGATGAATCCTACCATTATCTCATAGATGATCTGTTCGAGATGTGAATATATACTTATTCTGGTTCCACTTCATGGAAGAGGTACAAACTATCTGCTTCTAGTCAGCCATCTCCACAACCTTTCCCTTTAAGTACAATTTAGAAAACCGGTATCATTTTTCAGTGTAGGCTCATGGAGTTAAAAATGTTAATTTTAAAATGTACATTTTTTTCCATTAGCAGGTAGTTTAGTGGAGTTGTTATAAGAGCAGCGTTTGTAGTCAAACCAGGTCTACCATTTCTGTGTGAGCTTGGACTAATCACTTACCATTACTTTCCTCATCTGAAAAATGAACATAACAATACCTGCTTTATAGTGTTGTGATGGTTAAATGAAATGATTATAAAGCACTTAGCACAGTGGCCTGGCATATAGTAAACACTGAATGAATTTTAACATGTTATGCATTGTAGTAGGTGCTATTAAATTACACATTTTCTTAGTTGTGTTGAGTGTATATTTAAAAGAAGATCCTTGACTGTGTATAATGGCTCATGCCTGTGATCAGAGCATTCTGGGACACCAAGGAGTATGAAACCAGCCTGAGCAGTGAGACCCCCATATCTTAAAAAAAAAGAAGAAGAAGAAGATGATGGTGATCTTCAGGGTAGGTCAAATTTTTACACATTAGAGAAAGATAGAAATTAAATCAGTATTATCCTTTGTTATTAAAATTTAGGAAAAAATTGACTTAGAGACAATATGGGACAGTTTATGATTTCTTTTTCAGCCTCAGTTTTTTCATTTAGAAGAATAGTTGGAATAGCTGGCTTTGTGCTTGATAGCCCTTCATAGTGCTCTATTTTGAGCACTTCATCACATTCTATTTTGTGTTGAGTTAGGCACGTATGTCCATGGTTATGTAAGCTCCTTGAGATTAGATTGTCTCACTGATGTGCACGTCCCCAGTGGTACCTCCTGTGGGTCTTGTATATAGAAAGTGCTTGTGATGTTCCCTCTTTTTAAAAGCAGGTTGACTTGAAATTTGTCTGTATTAAAAGAAAGTATATGGAAAAAGTATAATGGAAAATATTGAGATTAAAATTTCTTTTGGTAAAAATTTTGATAGAATAATTTTTTTATGTGAAATTTAGCCCTTAAAAGTGTCTTTAATTCATACCTTTTCAAATAACTGATAATGGTTTTTAAATATGCTTCTATGTTGCTACTTACAGAGTGCTTTGGTATGCACTTGAGTCCGAGTAGAACATGGAGTCTTTGAAAAGTGGTTTTATTTGTGGTGACTTTAGATGTGGCTCAAATGATTGTCATTGGAAAATAGTGTTTGCTTTATGATATCATGATTAAAATTCAACTCAGAATCATAAAAATCTTTGATTTCTCAAGGAGACTTACCCTATTACTGTTGTGAGAGTGTGTGCATGAGAGAGGGAGAGAAAAGGGGGAAGACCTTTGAGTTGTTAGTTTAACATCAAGAACTGGGAGATGCCAGGATAAAATGTCAACCAGTTGAACACATAAAATAGCACAGAATAAAAGCTTCAGTTTCCTCTGTACTCTTTCTCTGGTGTTTTTTCTCACAGATCTCTTAGTTAAGATCAGTGTCTTTCTTGGTGTATTAACTATATTTTCTTGTTTTATACATTCTTGATGTTCTGATAACTAGGGTTTCAATGACCAGAAAGAGACCACCCCTACCAGAGCTATGCTAATTTCTAGAGATAGTGAATGTGCCTTTGATATGAAAACTAACCAATCCTGAGGCCATACACCTCCATATACCCACCTCTTCTGTTTGGTTCTTATACTCCAGGCTGCGATATTCTTATAGCTTAATCATGCCACAACCAGACAACAACCAACTAGGGCTGGGCGATGGTGACTCACGCCTATAATCTCAGCACTCTGGGAGGCCGAGGCGGGTAGATTGCTCAAACTAAATCAGGAGTTTGAGACCAGCCTGAGCAAGAGCGAGACTCCATCTCTAGAAAATAGCCAGTCACTGTGATGGGCACCTGTAGTCCCAGCTACTTGGGAGGCTGAGGCAGGATTGCTTGTGCCTAAGAGTGACGTTGTTGTGAGCTAGGATGATGACATGGGACTCTAACAAGAGTTAGAGTCTATCTCAAAAAGAAACCAAAAAAACCCCACTAGGGATCACCCCTATAGCCCATAGCCTGCCATCCAATTCTAATTCTGCTCATTGCGTACCTTACCTTGCTTATTCCTTCCCTTGAAAAATCAAAATACAAGCTTTTGTCCCTGCTTTCCCCTTGTTTTTTCTGACCAACCCTTTGATTCCCTGTGGCCCTTCCATGGCATGGTGTGCCCCCTTCTCTTACAAATTCTAAGTAATAAATTATCTTTTTTTTTGCTATAGAGACAGAGTCTCACTTTGTCGCCCTTTGGTAGAGTGCTGTGGCGTCACAGCTCACAGCAACCTCCAGCTGGCTTAGGCAATTCTCTTGCCTCAGCCTCCTGAGTAGCTGGAGGAGACTGCCAAAATACCTGGCTCTTTTTTTGTTGTAGTTTGGCTGGGGCTGGTTTTGAACCCGCCACCCTCGGTATATGGGGCCAGTGCCCTACCCACTGGGCCACAGGCACACAGGCACTGCCCTCTTTTTTTTTTTTTTTTTTTTGAGACAGTCTCACTTTGTCACCCTCAGTAGAGTGCTGTGCCATCATAGCTCACAGCCACCTCAAACTCTTGGGCTCCAGCAATTCTCTTGCCTCAGCCTCCCGACTAGCTCGGACTACAGGCGTCCACCACAATGCCCAGCTATTTTTAAAGATGAGGTCTTGCTCTGGCTCAGGCAATCCACTCCCTTGGCCTCCTAGAGTGCTAGGAGTACAGGCATGAGCCACTGCGCCCCACCCAAAAATTATCTTTTCAATGACAATTGTCTCCTGGCCTCCTTATACCTGAATAACCCCCCAATTTTAGGTACATTTTTAAACACATATGAATGCTGTTTTCCAGATCATTCATTCTTCCTCCCTTCTTCCTAAACCCCCTGTCATCTACTGTTGTCTTGCCAGTGTATACTGGGCAATCATCTACAGACCCCTACATCAGTCCTCCCAGTTCCTCACAATTTTAGTTACTGATTATTGTCAGTTTCACTAGTAATATAAGTATTAATAATTTAGTAAAGGTTTTGTGTGAACATACGTTTTCAGGTCTCTTGTTTCGTAGACCTAGAGGTAGGAATGTGTTACATGGTAATTCAACGTTTAACCTTTTGAGGCTGCCAGATTCTTTTCCAAAATGGCCATACCACTTTACATTGTACATACTTTACATACTACACTTTACATACTAAATACTTTACCAGTATGTAGGAAGGCTCTAATTTCTTTTTGATGATAGCCACTCTAGTGGGTGTGGACTAGTTTCCCATTATGGTTTCCCATTATGGTTTTCATTTATTTGCATTGCCAAATAACCATGGCAATTCTTTGTATGCATATAGGTCATTTTAAATTCTTCTTTGGAAACTATTTATTCATATCTTTGCCCATTTTTAATTGGATTATTTGTCTTTATATTATTGAGTTATAAGAGTTCTTTATATATTCTAGAATGTTGAATCTTATCAGACATGATTTGCAGTTTTCTCTCATTCTGTGGGTTATCTTTAAACTTTCTTGGTGATCTTCTGGAAAGTTCAGAAGTTTTAAACTCCTTTGAATTCCACTTTTCTTTTGTCACTTGTGCTTTTGATGTCATGTATAAGAAACCATTGCCTCACCAAGCTCATGAAGATTTATGCCTGTGTTTAACTTATAAAAGTCTTATACTTTTAGTTTTTACATTTAGGTCTTTGATCTATTTGTGGTGTGAACTTAGAGACTAAAGTCATTCTTTTGCATTTGGATATTCAGTTGCCTCAGCCCCATTTTTTGGGTTTGTTTGTTTTGAGTCATGATCTTGCTCTGTTGCCTGGGCTAGAGTGCAGTGGAGTCATTATAGATCACTGCAACCTCAAACTCCTGGACTCAAGCCATCCTCCTGCTGCAGTTTCCCAAGTAGCTGGAATTGTAGGATATACCATCAAGCCTGGATAATTCTTTTAGTTTCTGTAGAGATGAGAACTCACTATGTTGCTCAGGCTGGCGGTGATCTTCCCACCTCAGCCTCCCCAAATGCTCAGATTACAGGTGTGAACCACCTCATCCCACTAGCACCGTTTTTTTTTTTTTTTTGAGACAGAATCTTATTATGTCACCATTGGTAGAGTACTGTGGCATCACAGCTCACAGCAACCTCAAACTCTTGGGTTCAAGCAATTCTCTTGCCTCAGCCTCCCAAGTAGCTACGACTATAGGTGCCTGCCATAACACCTGGCTATTTCTTGTTGCAGTTGTCATTGTTGTTTAGCTGGCTCAGGCCGGGTTTGAACCTGCCACCCTTGGTGTATGTGGGTTGCCGCCCTAACCACTGTGCCACCGAGCCTAGCACCATTTTTTGAAGATACTATTCTTTCTTATTGTATTGTCTGGATTCCCTCGTTAAAAATTAGTTGTCCATAAATGTATTTTCTAAACTCAGTTCTAGTCCGTTAATGTACATGTCTGTCCTTCTGCCAGGGCTACACAGTCTTGATTACTGTAGCTTGGTAGGAGGCTTAGAAAATTGGGAACTTTGTTTTTTGTCAAGATTATTTTACCTATTGGGGGTCTCTTACATTCCATTTGAATTTGAGGGTCGACTTGTCAATTTCTGCAGAAAAGGCAGCTGGAATTTTGATAGGGATTGCACTTAATCTGTAGATCAAAGAGTATTGCCATCTTAACAGTTTTATCTTACAATCCATGAACATGGAAGGTGTTTCCATTTGTTTAATTACTTTCAACATTGTTTTGTAGTTTTCAATGAATAAGTTTTGCACTTTTTTTTTTTAAGAGACAGAGTTTCACATTATCACCCTTGGTAGAGTGCTGTGACGTCACAGCTCACAGCAAGCGCCAACTCTTAGGCTTAGGTGATTCTCTTGCGTCAGCCTCCTCAGTAGCTGGGACTACAGGCACCTGCCACAACACCTGGCTATTTTTTGGTTGCAGTTTGGCCGGAGCCGGGTTTGAACCCACCACCCTCGGTATATGAGGCCGGTGCCCTACTCACTGAGTCACAGGCGCCACCCAGTTTTGCACTTCTTTTATTAAATATATTCATAAGTATTTATTTTGTGGCTGCTCTTATAAGTGTTTATTTTCTACTTTTATTTTGGGTTCATTGCTTGTATATAGAAATACAGTTGGTTTTTACATATTGATTCTATATCCTTCTGTCCTGAAAACTTGCTGAACTTACTTAACTAACAGGTTTTCTGTGTGTGTGGATTTCTGTGACATTTCTATACAAGTTTGTCATCTGTAAATAGAGATAGTTTTACTTCTTTTTTTCTCATTCAGATGCTTTTTCTTTTTTCTTTCCTAATTCCCTTGGCTAGAACCAACCTCCAGTAAAATACTGAGTAGAAATGATGAGAACAAACATCCTTGTTGATGCTCAGAGGAAAGCTTCCAGTCTTTTTACCATTAAGTTTAACATTAGCTGTGAGTTTTTCATGGATGTCCTTTACAAGTTGAGGACATTCCCTTCTCTTCTAGTTTGTTGATGTTTTATCACAGCAGGGTATTAGACTTTGTCAAGTGATTTTTCTGCATTAATTGAGATCATTGTGTGATTTTTTTTTTTTTATTGTTGGGGATTCACTGAGGGTACAATAAGCCAGGTTACACTGACTGCAATTGTTTGGTAAAGTCCCTCTTGCAATCATGTCTTGCCCCCAGAAAGTGTGGCACACACCAAGGCCCCACTCCCCTCCCTCCTTCCCTCTTTCTGCTTCCCCCCCCCCCATAACCTTAATTGTCATTAATTGTCCTCATATCAAAATTGAGTACATAGGATTCATGCTTTTCCATTCTTGTGATGCTTTACTAAGAATAATGTCTTCCACTTCCATCCAGGTTAATACGAAGGATGTAAAGTC
>CAUYPK010004572.1:0-48337 GCA_963574355.1 Loris lydekkerianus
AGAAAAGACAAAGAAACAGAAACACAATGTGAATAAACAAATAATTAAATCTCCCTCTCCTCTCTCCTCCCTTCCCTTCCCCTCTCCTTCCTTCCTTCCTTCCTCCCTCTCTCCCTCCTTCCTTCCTTTGTTGATTTTAGGTCTTCACATTAGATACAGAGGCTTCCTGGACTTACATCCCTGCTTTACCAACATACTTAATCTGTGCCCCAGTTTCCTTATCTGTAGAAGGGGTAATAATGGCACCTACCTCACTGGTTTGCTGTGTGAGTCTAAGTAATTGACACATTAGAAGTACTTGGAATAGTGCATAGCATATATTAAGTGTTCAATAAATGTTAGCTATCATCATCACATCTCTCTCCTTTACACTTATACATGCCTTGTCCAACTCTTTATGTATGTGCATAACACGAATAATGTGATACTAAAAAGGCTGTTTTGAAACAGTCCTCTTCTACATTACGAATCTGTTCCTGACAACACAGACCATTATAATGACTGCACAGGTGTTAAAAACTAATATTTACTGAATGTTTACTCAGTTCCAGGCCTTGTGATGAGCTATGTTCTCTTTCTTTCATTCAAATTCTTATAATCACAACTCTGAAGTAGTTTTTATTAGAATTCCTTCTTTGGTTAAGGGAGCAGAGATCCAGAGCTGGGATTTGTCCCCAGTCACAAAGCTAGCATTTGGCTGACGCCTGAATCTGGGGAGGGCTGGGGAGGGGGGTCTGTGTTCTTAACTGCTGCTTCCCAGAATCCTCTTTTACATAGAGTTCATAATTATTTGAAACACCCTTAGCAATTTGTTTCTAGTTAAAACATTTTTTCTTGGCTATTTTACATATATTAAGTTACAAATTAAGCTTTTCTACATGTTCAGTCATGCATTGCATGAAGACATTTCAGCAGCGACGAAGGATGTATACAGCAGGTGTTCCCACAAGATTACGATGGAGCTGAAAAATTCCTGTGGCCTAGTGATGTCAGAGACACCATTATCTCTTAGCCCAATACATTATGTTTTCTAAGTTTAGATCTATTTAGATAACAAATCCCACAGTGTTGGAGTGGCCATGTACGTGTAAGATACTGTGCAGGTTTGTAGCCTCGGGGCAGGAGGTGGTACCTTAGAGCCTAAGCATGTAGTAGGGTTGGTGTGAGTTCTCTCTGTGAAGTTTGTCTGACAGTGCATTTCTCAGAACATATCTTTGTTGTTAAGTGACATGTGGCGATACATGGGAAGCCTTTTTAAATGCATGTCTTCTCTTTCTAATTTCTGATCAATTTGTCAATAAGTCTTGAAAGGCAAAATATATAGAGTCAAATAAAAGACAGAATGAAATATAATTGGTAATTATTATTATTATTTTGAGACAGAGACTCACTCTGTTGCCCTGGATAGACTGCAGTAGTGTCATCATAGCTCACAGAAATCTCAAACTCTTGGGCTTGAGCAATCCTCTGGCCTCAGCCTCTTGAGTAGCTGGGACTCCAGGCACCTGCCCCGATGCCTGGCTAGTTTTTCTATTTTTAGTAGAGATGGGCTCTTACTCTTGCTCAGGCTCGTTTTAAACTCTTGAGCTCAAGTGGTCCACCTGCCTCAGCCACCCAAAGTGCTAAAAGTGATAATTAGATGTAAATAGTAAGCAAAAGGTTAGGACTCCGAGGAGTACTGACACCGTGGCAGCTTAGCGAGCTTTCAGCCCTGCTGCAGGCTGCATTTCCTGGGAAGCAGACAGGTAGTGCTCAGGCTGTTGACTAAGGGTGGAAAGGAGACAAAGACGCAAGATGGGGAAGAGGAGGGGAAGATATGGTGCAGGCTGGACAATGGCCTCTGCCGTCCCAGCCTGACAGGCCCCTCAGAGCTGGCCCTGTCAGCCAGCCTTTGTAACTTCACGTTGGTCGATCACTGGAGGTAGGCAACCCTGGGAATGAGAGTGGCCTGAGGAGGTGGTTTCCTGAAGAGGTCAGAAGCTAAGGGACAGCCATTGTCCACGGCAATGTCTCTATGTATAGAAATCAAAGCAGCAAAAATAATAGGGCTCCACTGACCAATATTCTCTAGAGTTAAACTACAGCACTCATTTAACACAGAAACCTGCTGGGAAAGGGAGAAATGAGGGGGAAGCACAGAATGACACCAAGAACAGCGAAGGATGAGGAGGCCCTCCCTGGCCTGGCGGTGGCCTCCCGTCCTGAGGTGCGCTTGCCATCACCCCAGTTGTCAGGAGCCCCATTCTCTAAAAGTGCCACTCTTTGCAGGGGTCCATCTTTGGTCCTGGTTCTGACAAAGTGGAATGCTGTCGCAGAATGGAGACATCTGATGGGCCCCACAGACCCAGAAGAAGCAAGAATGCTGGCCCCAGACAGCATCCGAGCCCGATTTGGAATAAGTTCGTCAAAGAATATCGTCCATGGATCATCTAATATCTATGAGGCAACAGAGACCATTGGTAAAATCTTTGAAGAGTTTGTTCCTGATAATCCCGAGGAAAATTAAGTATGTATTATGAAGTTCATACCTATTTTTCTTTTCATTTCTTTGTTTGGTACCACTGACTGAGCCTAGGACAATCCCATCCTGAAAAGCAGAGAACTTGTCCCATATTCCTGAATCAAACTTTATTTCTTGCCAGAGACATCTTTCTGTGGCACAGAACCCTTGTAGCCTCCAAGCTGAGCCCTGTAGATGCCAGTGACTTGAGGGATGCTGGCTGCAGACGGCCAGGCTGAGGCAATGGTGCCTGGGCTGCAGAGATGGAGATGGTGGGTGAGGGAGGCACCCCTGGGCTTGTAAACCTTGGTCTCAAGCTGCTGGGTCATCTGCCATGACACCAAAAGCCTCATGCAGTCCTTCTCCTCATTGGTCCCTTACCTTTCCACTCTTAACCACCAAAGTTTCATTCAGCATCCTGAACCCTAATCTCTTAAGTATTTGGAAACTTGGCGCCTACTAACTACCTCTGAGTGATATGTGATAGTGTAATAGCATAGAATAATAGAAATCTTAGAATAAAAAGAAATCACTTCTATTCCTTGACAGAGATATACTTATTAGGTAGAAATGGCTACATAATGTGCATGTGCTTTGAGCGTCCCTTTTTTATAAGCAATGTGGGAGATGGAGTGCTAGATAGGTCACTGTTCCTGCAAGCTTGCTTGCTTGCTTTTCAACAGCAGGCTCACAAATGTCCCCCAGATGGCTCTCACTATGGACCTGAACATTACTGTGTGGCCTTTCCACATGTGGAACCTTGTGCCCACCTGAATGAGCCCTACTGAGAATCACTTTCCGTAGCATAAAGCAAACGCTCTGTGAAGTGGAGAAGCCCCTCCATGGCCAGTAAGACTCCTCAGGGATTAAAGAGCACATTTTCCTCTTCATGTGGTCATTTGGGCTGTGATTTCTCCAGGTATAAGAACACCGGGTTAAAATACCAGATGTATGAAGAAAAAGTAAGCTCTAGCAAAACATAGCATGTTCTAGAAGTCTTAATTATAGTCCAAGGCATGATTGCACAGCCCAATAACATTTATGTTGGGAAAATATGTATTGTATGTCTTCTTGAAGTATGGGTTACGACCAATAGGAAACTGGTTGAATAAAAGTCATTACCGTCGGGGACATACAAATCTAATGGGGTGACGAAACTCACAGGTGCAGTTTCTAATCATGACTGCTCCAGGATAGCACATTTCTAAGCATGTCATCAAAGAATGGCTGGAGAGTGAAGGTGAAGGTGGTCTATGGAGCTGCCCTCTGTTTATAGCCACTGTTCACAGTGAGTTTTTTTCCTAACATCTGCATATCCTTCCCTTTTGTGCTGAGGGCACCATGACTGATATAGGTGATTTAAAATTAGTATATAATTCAGTACTAAATTTGTAGATATATTTAAAGTAGTTAGGAGCTGGAGAAAAGAAATGCAATAGACCTTGAAGACGAGGAGAGTTTTAAAATTAAAGATAAGAGAAGCAAGAAAAAGAATTCCATTTTTAAGATTTCTAAACAGTCATGCACACACACAGGCACACATACGCTTGTTTTGCTGGCTCCGTCTTTCCAGCTATACTACAGTACATCATATCACTCTGAGGGCTCGTATTTGGGTCTGTTTCAGACCTTTGTGGACATTTGCTCAGCTCTTGCCATCTGCTGGATGCTCTTGTATGGCTGTATGCACACAGTCCTTGTCCTAAAGGACTCTTATGAGAAGGAAATAGAAAATGTGTTCTGGGTCCTGGGGGCAAGCACAGGTGCTTTGGGCAGGTACACATAGGACGTGAAAAGAGGGAGAATGAGGAGCAAAGTGTCCAGGCAGGGGACATCATAGTAATCAAAGTGAAATGTGACGGAAGGCTGGAAGAATGTGGAAAAGTGAGCTTAGTGATAACCAAGATGATCAGACGATTCTTCCAGGGCTGCACTGCATGTGCAGGTGTTGATGACTGAGCACCAATCTACCAAAGAGTGGGAAAAGAACAGGCTTCCTAGCTTGAGTAAGTGGGAAAATGATCTAACCGTTCTCAAACAGGGAACCCAGAAGAGACAAGCAGTTTAGAAGGAGACCTGCAAGTTGTATTTTGGTCATGTTGAATAGGAAACATCTGAACTGGCACTAAGCGGGAGTCGCAGAGCAGGGGAAGCATGACGGCTCCATGGGTGTGATGCCAGCAAAACGGTGGGGAGCCAGCTCCAAGCTCCGGTGCCACTACAGGGGCATGGGGACGACAACCAGAGCCTGGCAGAACTGTGGAAAATTGTCAAAGGTTTACAATAACCAAAAAAATGCTGAGTCCACATGAAAGCAACTGAAAAACGGCAGGAAAATGTGTCGTGTTTACCAGCTCTTATCCCACTTCTTCAGTTTGGTGACAGTCCTGGACATGGCAGCCAGCATTCCCAGTGTGCAACCCTCATCTCTAGTTGCAGAGAGAATAGAGCAGATCCGAGTCACAAGTAACTGTGTTTGGGAGGCCGGCGGCTGCCTCTGTTGCCCCTAACCTGGACACCACTTAGTAGGGAAAAGCAATGGCCGTTCTTGGAAAACAATCCTTGTGCAGCGATTGAGAAACCACAGCTGCCTGGCACTGAGGGGAATGCAAAACGGTGCAGCTGCTGGAGAACAGTCTGGTGGTTTCTCAGAAGGTTAAACATAGAATCACCATTTGACCAGCACTTCTGCTCCAGGAAAATTGATAATAGGCCCTAATATTTATAGAACAAATTATTCACAATAGCCAGAAGGCAGAAACAACCCACGTGTCCATTAATAGAAAAATGAGTGAGGAAAATGTGGCACTCTTGCACTGAAATAGGATGAATGTTTAGCTGTTAAAAGGAACGGAATTTTACTCAGCAAATGTGAAATGTAAATGTCATGCCATGGTAACTAGGAAAATGCCAGGAAGGCTATGTTGACTATTGGGATGAAAATGTGTCAAGTGGTCTATGAAGCTAGTGTATGATGCCCCATGATCATATCAATGTACATAGCTATGATTTAATAAAAAAAAAAATAAAAAAATAAAAGGAACGGAATTTTGATACATACTACATGGGTGAATCTAGAAAACATCTTTCTAAATGGAATAAGACAGACATAAAAGGATGATGGCAAACAATTTAAATGTAATTAATGCCACTGATCTGTACATGAATGGTTGCAATGACAAATTTTATGATGTAGGTATATATAGTGCCATGACTTAAAAAGAAAAAAGAAGTAAAGTAAAATAAAAATGGTCCTTTGCAACAGAGCTCTCTCCAAAACCCTTTCCAAAATGATAACAAAACTAGTCTAGTCATATGACACATTTAAAAGAAAATTTTTGAATAAAAGTAAGCCTGTAGCAAAGTTCTTGGACCACTGACAAATAAAAGAATTTTTTTCCCAAACAAAATGTAACAAAGACAGCAACAACTAAGCCCTAAAACTCTTACCCATGTAGAGTTCCCCTGTGCCCCACAGTGCTCCCGCGAGTCTACCCCCATCCCACACAGGAGCCCTGCAGCCTCTCCACCCTGTTCAGAGAGAGCTGCTCTCTCTCTCTCTCTCTCTCTCTCTCTCTCTCTCTCTCTCTCGTCTTTAGCTCCTTCCAATTCTCCTCCTCACCTTGGACTTAACCAGCAATTCTGAAATCTTGAGCAGCTTGGGTAGAAAGCTGTGGTTACTCACAGGTTAACATATTTAACCCACCACACGAGTTCAGTCACTAACTTGTTTTGTATATCCATGAGGATTGCTTGCTTGCTGAATTGGGCAATCAATCTATAGGTAAAGAAAAGGGCCCATCTCCCAAGCTCTGTGATTGGTGTGCAGGACTCCAATATGGAAACTGATGATATTAATATATAGCATTGGTATTTATTTTATCAAGTATATTCTTTCTTTACCTAGAAATTTGAGAAGATGATGCATAAATTTACACCAACATATAATCATGTGGCACAACTTCTTGGGAGGAATAGTAAGAAAGAAAAGCATTCTTTGGAGGAAAACTCACCTCAAGACGAAAAAACGCATTGGTGTGCATAGTAATAATAAAAAAGTTACCTCCAAACAAATCTTCATGCTTATTTTTACTGTGTCTTCTGGAAAGGACTTCTGGTGATCTGTATAAATGCCCACAAGATGTAAGGTAACCAGCAGGATAGGAACATGGAATATGGGGCAGAATTCTCTAGTAGACCAAAGAAAAGCCAGGAGTGAAGCTATATGCAAATTCATACTGCAAGGTCCTAATATTTATATGTTTATGAAAGATGGCCAAAACATTGACTCTGAACATTGAAGCAAAAATCTCTGAAAAGGTAACACATAGATTTATACAATTAGCAAATTATGAGACAGTGCAGGCTGGCGTCCTACACCGTAAGATAGGTAAGTGGTAAGAAAATGCAAATATACTAGAGATAAGAGACAGGAATAAGCTAAAGTTTTTATTGTTTTTGGCTTTTTTCTCTCTTAGGATAAACTTGAATGATGTTTCCTGCAGTGATAAATTCTTAAACCCGTAGCCAGAGTTGTTTGCAGGTCCTAGCATGTTAGTTGGGACACCTTCTAGTTCACTCCACTCAGGAGGACACATTGGATTGCAAGTGGGTGAGAATGATGTTGATGAGTGATTACTTCTCTGACATAATTTCTAGACTGTAATAGTGATGGAAGTAAGGCACTCATAAACTTGAATCATTTAGTATTAGTAGCAGGTACTCACCTCCATACTCAAATGTTCTGACACTATGTTTGAGAAGTATGCCTGTGAACTTTTCTAAATTATAAAAAATGTAAATACCTACATGGGAATTATCAGTAAGATATTGCTCAAATTTTCTTCAGAATGCATTTTTTAAAAATGTAAGGTAAATCAATTATTAGCAATCTTAGGATTGCTCCTAAAAATAAGTACAGTAAAAATAGTCACATTCTTCATTTCCTTCATCTTCCATACTACTTTATATTGAATAATATTATCTGCTGCCTTGCATGGCCTGATAGTATTTGGGTGTTATACACCTATAACTGTGTTAAGTGGCACCCTGCTATTGCCTCAAGAGCCATCCAGACCTTTAACGGCATTGAATCGCTCCTAAATGTAATATTGTATTTCACCAGCAGATGGCAAGCAGTGCTCAGTTGTGTATATATGTGACTACATCTGTACAGATCTCATACACAAGAAAGACAGAGAAAGGTCATTCCTTTTTTACTGAAGTTAAGTATCCAGAAATCTAATGATGAATGTCCAAAGAGACATATTTAATTAAGGCTTAATTGGTGCTAGTCTGGTCTTGAGGGGATTGAATCCAGTGGATAAGACCTGGCAGTATCAGGCTGCCATGTGTGCACTGGGCATGGCAGTAGCTGGAAACATCTCCCCATCTCTAAGGAAGAAAGGTTAGAAAAGGCTAGAAAGTCTTCAGGGCCATGACTAACAGGACTGGTCTTGAATTTCAGCTGGACTTTAGGCAGAAAAAGCCATTGTAGTGGAGATGGGTGAGGAGCGCAAAATCAGTGAGCACAACTTGGAGCTCTGATGCACGTGATCATGGGGACATGGGTCCCAATACAGTGATGGGCCCAGATGTTAAGCATGGGACACTTATGCAGAGGAAGCACTTCTGTCTCAGCTGAAAACAGGGCTGGGGATAAGCTACTGCTCTGCCTGTCCATGAATTCCCCTAGGCAGGACAGTTCCCTTCCTTAGAACTAGCTCCGTCCTGAATCTCAAACCTGAAGAGTCTCTTTGGTGGCCCCACTTAGTTCTTTTAAAGACAAGAGACTTGTAAAATTCTAGCACATCTTTCTTGGGTTCTGTTCCCTGTAAGCAGATGTCCTGCAGAAAATGGACAGATTTTGTACAACATGCTATATTTTGCAGCCTCCGATTGGACTAGGTATCCTTTCTACTCACTGAAGGGGATCCCCTGACATTGATCCCTTCCTGAACTCTGTCTGAACTTGCTCACCCATGGGAAGTTACACTGGATGACCTCCAAAGCCAGATGTTTTATACTTTCCAGAAAGAGAGAAAGTTGACTCAGCAATTGTCCACGTGATTTTCAGCTGCTGAAATACGTCAATGACATGATTCATAGTAGAAATTATTACAAGACTAAAATGTATTAATGAATTAAAAAATTAATCTGTTTAATTCAACAATGGTATTTAAGATCTCCCTTGGTACTCTGGTGGAATGTTATTCATAATATCCTTTTTTGCACTTCATTATATTATTCAAGTTCTAACAATTTTTGTGAGATATGATAATAGTCTCCCTGTTACCTAAATTTAATTGCTAATATAGTATGAAATACACAGGACATTATAAAGTAGTTATCATCTAGATATTGCAGGCACATGTTTTACAATTACTAGTTATAAAACTATTGTTATACAAATCTTGCAACTAAATATATTAGACTTATCCTGTCTGAACCTATAAAAGCCAAATCATACACCATAGGCTCTTTTCCTGCCAATCAGTTACCTCTTTAAAAAATTTCCTTACTTTCTAGTAGAAAGAAACTTCACTTAGGTTGCAGAGCAAATAAATACTGTAAGATCTGTAGTTATGATCAGCACATAATCTCTTTAATATATTTGAAATTAAAAAACATACAAAAGTATGAAGATGTAAAGTCTTTAGGGTTTAGGGATTTAAAAAGAATATTGCTGCCAATTACAGTGACAGAAACAGAACAACTGCTGACTGCTACTTTATAGATAGTGCTGAAAAAGCATGGTGGTCAAATTTTAATAATTTTATGATTGTCATAGTGTGGTGGCCATGAGAACGTGAATTATAACCTCCAACTGCAGGAGCTATTAGTGATCAGGGGTCCCGGTCTGCATTCTGAAATTCATTGCTGCGAGACCATACCACCCCAAGGCTTCTCCGGCTCAGGATGTCCTCAGATAGACATCCTGGCAGTCTGGAAAGCTTCCACCCAGCCTTCCTTATCTCTTGCCTCTGTCCTTCACTCAGAGTGGACACATATGGGCTCTGGAGATCCTGCCAGCCCTACCTGGCTCCTTCCCCATTCTCTCTCACAGGCATTTCCTCTAATAGAATCCTTGCACACTTAATCTGTTTTGACATTTGTTTCTCCGAGGACCCAGGCTAACACACACGTGATCAAGGGATCAAATTTGCATGTCTCCATGGCTTTAAATCTTAACTACATGCCATACCTCTCTTTGATAATATTTTTGTAGTATCTTATAATCATAAAAGTAATGCATGTTCATTAGACAAAATACAGGAAACATTTATGCCTTGCACTATTTTATGCCTATTTTTTATGATATTGAAAACTCAATAAGAGTGGAAGATTTTTTGCGTCACAAGTCTGTCCTTCCCTGGCATGCCTTGAAGACCACATTTAAAAGTCTGTTCTTACAAGTTCTTGGTAAAATAAACTCAGATTCATCTATGCAATGCATCTGTGAAAAGTAAACATATAGTTGTACTTCTTTATATGGAGAAATTTTCACACTGCCTTATTAAATTTAGGCACCAAAGTAGGGAGGAAGTCTGGAATGCTAATATGGACATTTGGGTTAGCTAGGTTGATGTTATAGGTACTTTTGCTTTTATATTTTTCTTTTTGCTTATCTCTATTGTTTGAATAACAAAAATGAAGCCTATTCTATTGTTATCCTGGGTCAACTGCCTCCTCTGGGGTACTGATGTTAATTTAGACATCCTAACCTATTCTGCATTTATCTAGAGAACACAACATGCTTTCTTATTGCATAAATCACAAAGGTGAGAAATAACTGAAAATTTTGGTTGTCATGACTTTTGCTATGACTTAATACATCCTTAAGGATAAAATGCTTTTTGAAAAGTCTTTTCCACCAGGCAATATGGTCAGTATTAGCATACAACAGGCTATAATCAGAAGCAGAAATTTGTTCTTTTATTGCTCTCTCTACGGTGATAAGTGGGTATACCCTCCAATAGCCCAGATTTTGTTACCAAAAAGTCAGTGCACTTTGGCCTGGTAAATCAAAACCCAGGAACTGTGAGGACTCAGATCTTTATCTATGAGGGAGACATCAGATAAGCCCTCACATATCCTTTCTCTGACTAGCTATTGATAGATAATAAGTCTCAGATCCCCTTCAACTTTTTCTTTCCATGATTCCAAATAACCACTCTTGCCTTTTGAACAGGTGTTAGTAGCAGGTAGAAACTAATGGTGAAATTGTGCTCCACTTTTTTTGCACAAGGACTGGTTCTCCCAAGCAGAAATACCCTCAAGCTGGTACAAGTCAAGTTTTCTTGTAAGGATGAAATAGACCATCTTACAGGTATCCAGAAAGGGAACCCCTCAGGGCGGTCCAACTGCATTGGTTTAGAACTGGAAAGTAAAAACTAAGGCTGTGTATGTAAGTTCTCAGTTCTCATGTTTGTTCAAAGGAAGCTGGTCAGAGAAATCTACTGACAGCTCTGCTACACTCCAATTCTTTGGTTTCTCTAGGTAACTAGTTATTAATACATATTAATAATATTATTAAATTTGATTCATTAAAAATATTGAGGGGGTTTCATAGGCTTTTCTCAGCAGACAAGAAATCCCTCTACCTATTTCTCTGATTATTCATCTGTCCATCCAATTATATACTAAATATACCCCCCTGCTTAAATGAGGTGCTCACTCATTTCCCCACCTGCCCAGTTTGTTGGAAGTGTTGAGAATATTATCAGCTAATTTTATTTAAGCATAAAATTAAAAATATGGGGAAGTAAAACCAATCTTTGTGAGAGACTAGAAAGTCATCACTTTCATACATCTTGGGCCCAAGCCTTCTGGGACATAATTGACCAGGTGATCAAGAATAATCCTTGATGAGCATACTCTTTGGCCCACCAAGCACTACTTAAAGACAGGTGAGACATTTGGCTATGGGTACGTTTATTCACTTATTCATTACGTTCAGTCAAGAAACAACTTAAATATCCAAATGAAGATGAGTTTGTTGAGTAATGCTTACCATGGAATACAATACAGGCACTATAAATGAGGTGTATCAGCTTTCTTGACCTGGAAATTAATCTCAAGAAAGAACCGAATGAAGGTAAGGTATAAAGCGGTATACAGTTGACTCCTACTTTCTAATTTTTATATAAATGCGTAGGAAACCCCCAGAGAATTATATGTCAAAATGTAAACAATGTTTACCTCTGTGTGGTGATCAGCTGGATTAGGTAGGATTTTAATCACATTCTTTTTGATTTTGTGCATTTACTAAACGCTTTATAGAGACTACATGTTTATTGTGTTATCAAAAGACTGACAAAATTGTTTTAAAAATGAAATATCTCTAATTGCCCACAATTATAAAATTTGTTGATAAAATATTGCCAAAGAACTTATTTTTCTGATTAAATTATCTCTCAAGTAATCCCCGTTTCAGAGACATAAGCTCAATCTTCTTCTTCATATATTTATATTTATCTCCTCTGACACGTGTTTTGGCAAAGAAAATACTTACGTGAGAAAAGCAAATTTTTGGTGCTGACTGGAAGGGCTCTCAGGCATGTCAGAATACTCTCTGTGTGGGCTGATGCTCTGATGCTCATTTTCCATTTCTTCATGATAGATAACCAATCAGAATCCTGTTTAATCTTTTATCAGTTAAACTGATAAATGTGTCTTATTAAGTTTTGGTATAATATGCAGTATATAATTTCAGTTAAATATTCAAGGTAAATAATTGCTTGAACCTGTAAAGTCAATTCCAAAGTCTTATTACATTCAGTTTTGCACCTAAAATTTTTTTTCCCACATAAATATTTTTCTTCAATTTCCATGGAAAGTTCCATTTCCAATTCCCCTCCCCCAAAGAATTTCTACTGTGCTGAGGAAGTCAGATATGCTATGAAGACCTTGTAACAGGTTTTCCAAGGATTATGGAGGTCGAATGCTGTCTGAAACACCTGCCTGGCTTATCTTAAGGGCCAAAGAGGTTTGGTTTTAGTTCAGCAAGATCATACACTGTTTTATTGATACCCTGAGTAGGTTGATCTATTTGGTTCCTTTTACTGTGCTGTCCATGATTAGTAGTGTGGGCAAAGTTAAGTTCTCTGAAGGAGGTGGGAGGCATGCACCAGCCGTCTCATTAGCTCCACATGTCCTGTCTCACCTGGCTTACGCTCACTCTGCATCCTAAATAACCAGAGATGAAATTTAATCATGTGTTGAATTATCTTGTGTGAACGCAACATATAACTTACCCATTCTGTGAGAAGTAGGGACAACAGTAAATGAGAAATTATTCAGAGCCTTCAGATTGTTCTGCTACTTCCTTTTCCTCAGGCAGAGGCAGAAGTGTGGCAGCAGCCTTAGGACGTGCCTTGGAGTCCAAGCCCTCTCACCATGGCTGCATAGCACCAGCAATCAACACCAGCAATCAGCAGGCAGAAAATTCTCAGGGTTGATAGTCAAAGTACTAGAATGTCCTGGGAAATGAGATGATGACCACACCTCTCTTGTTGTGTATGTAAAAGACTTGAGAGTTGACCAACTAAGTTAGTACCTAAATCATAGTGGGAAGAACTTGCTGTTTCTGGTGATTTTGAGAGAAGCAGTTGCCAACGTTTGAGCCACCAGAAATCACTTGAGGAAGACAATTTTTCCATGGACTGGGGGTGGGAGTGGGGAATCAGATTCCATCAGGAGCACACAGCTTAGAACCCTTGCATGCATGGTTTACAGTTGAATTCACACTCCTGTAAGAATCTAATGCTGACCCTGATCTGACAGGAGGCGGAATTCAGGCAGTGATGCCAGTGATGGGGAACGGCTGTAAATACAGATGAAACTCTGCTTGCCCACCACTCACCTCCTGCTCTGCAGCCTGGTTCCCAACGGGACACAATCAGTACTGGACTGCAGTGTGGGGTTGAGGACCACAGGCTTAGAGAGGATTGAGAAGCATTGTGATCATGAAATTAGAGCATCTCCACCATGGCATGATAACCAGAAAACAAGAATCCACAAGTTGTCTATCTGCCTCTTTTTTAAAATTTATTTTTCATTATTATTTTAGTTTTTAGATTTTCTAGCTAAGAACAGAGCAGAAAAGTCTTCTTCATATAAAACACATTACAATTTTCAATATCCCACTTCCCTCAGTTTTTCAAAATTCCCTTTCAAGACAAAAATCCTTCTGCAGACAATAAACATATAAATATCTTACAAACATTCATGCCTCTTGCTTTCCTCCTTAAAAGCATCATATACTTTCAATTACATTTTAAAACATCACCATCATTGTAACAACAGAAGCCAAATGGAAATACAATGTATTGTAAAAAAAATTGGATGTTTTATTTCAAATATGGCATTTATTTTACAATGCACATATTAGGTCAAATTATAAAAAGCGTTATTTTCCCCACAGGGAAATCTCGTGGAGTATGCACATAGGTTACTCTGAATTCAGTAAGCTTTTCCCACCAGCTCTACTACAACTTCCCCGCCAAAGGACAATCCTGCCACTGTGGCCTGTGGTGGCTTAAAAAGAAAAATTGAAGCATATCATTAAGGTAACTGCTGCAAGATGTGTCGCAAAGAGCAGGGCCGTGAGTTGCTAAGGAGGGGGCCATGTGGCCTTCTTTTGGCTGTCTGAGACAACGCCTGGCCTCACGTGGTAAGGAAGTGGAAGTCTCCCTTTTGTAAGAGTCAGCTCACACTTTTTTCACATTCATTCTCTTTTGGGCACTCCTTGCTTTAATGTTCTTCTTGGGGCTGGCTGGTTTGGGAGCAGGTGGCTTTCCTTTCGGTTTGGGGGGATTGCTCCGACTGGTGCGCCCAGCTGTTTTCTTCTTGTCCTGAACTGTTCTCCGCTGTTCCCGCAGCCTTTCTTCCCACTGCTGGGAGGGAATTTGTAAACATTACTGTCAAATGTATCTCACTACTTTATGATGTTGAGTTAATATCAGGATGAAGTCAAGGTTTTCACTGCAGTATACTGACAGCAACAATAATCCTAAGAGCTGCCCGGAGTGGCACACTTCTCATGTGTTGGGTGATTGGAAAAACGCTCAGCATATGATGAAGTCTTCACATACACTCATTTTACTGAAACTCACGATGGCCCTTCTAGGTAGGAACCATTGTCAGGGTCAGAAAACAGGATCAGGAAACAAGCATACAAAGGTTATTTGCAGAAGGCCACATAGCAGGTAAATGTCAGAGCCAGGATTCACATTTGCCCACCCCAATCCAGAGGCCAATGACCTCACCCACGTGCTTTTGGCTGCCAGCTTAGGAGTTTATTACCACACTCCTGTGTTCACCTAATTCTCCCACACCCAAAGGAAGACAGAAACCCCCTCACATCTTGTAATCCACTAAAGTGGCAGTTACCCAGAACCACTGGGAAATAACTCATTCTGGAAATTCAAGTTTTCTGCATAGCAAAGCATTTTTCTTTAAGTAGCTAGCTCATGGAATAAACAAATGAAAAAGTGAGTTTAGCTGAATAGACAGTGCTTTGCAGTGTAACACAGATACCCCTGCTTTGTTAGAGTATATTTCATTTAGCAAAAGTTTGAGCATGACCATAGGCCAGGTATTCTAGTATGAGAAGTGCAACAAAAAAAGAAAAAAAACTGTCCCCACTGTCCTAGGGCACAATTCTAGTCTGCTCTAAATTAATCAACCCCAGTCAGGTGCAATAGCTCATGCCTGTAATCATTCTAGCACTCTGGGAGGTGGAGGCAGGAGGATTGCTTTAGCTCAGGAATTCAAGACCAACCTGAGCTAGAGTGAGACTCCCCCCCCACCCACTAAAATTAAAAAAAAAAAAAAAATTAGCTGAACATTATGGTAGGCACCTGTAGTCCCAGCTACTCAGGAGCCTGAGGCAGGAGGACTACTTGAGCCCAGGAGTTTGAGGTTGCTGTGAGCTAGGCTGACGGCATGGCACTCTAGCCTGGGCAGCAGAATGAGACTGTCTCAAAAGAAAAAAACAATAAATAAAATAAAAGAATCAACTCATTGCTGTATGTTCCTATCACATGGTGATGTTTTCAAATTCATACTCGAGTGCACTGGAGTATTTATTACCAAAGTTAATGGCCCAAACAATTCTGATTCTTGAAAGCTTTCACACTGCCTAGTGATCTCAGGTCCTTATGGTCAGTTTGCTTTCTCCAGTGACGCTTCTAATCTGCTGTGGTCTTGGAAACCAGATAACCAATGTTGCTAGAATGTTCTGTCTTATAAAACTAAGCATGCTCATGCGCATTTGAGCATGAGTTTTTAGCTCAGTTTTAACCCAGTAGCATTTGATGCTCTTATTTGGAAATGCCCTGAGCAGGGGAGGTTGTATTGTAGCTATCTTTTCCACAAGTCAACTAGTAACCTATACTACTCCTTGCCCAATAATTTTTAATACTGCAAACTAAGAGAGCACAGGCAATGGAGAATGCTTTGTGAACTTAAAACAGAAATTCTCCTGAATATATCTAAACATATTTTTCAGGAGAGGGGATGCTTTAAAAATTTCAAACCAATCATCTGATATCTTTAGTTCTGGTATAATTCCACATATCTTTAACTCCTGGAATTGAATTACAAATACTGATGTTACTACTTAAATTATGGAATTGCCCACAAAATAATTACTTACGGCACGTCATTTTTTAAATAAAAATCTTAAATTATTTACAATATGGGAAAGGACTTTGCTATGTATAATGATGGTATGCGTTTTAGAACTAGGTATTCATATCCCTACAAGTACATGTTGGGTTTAATCCCAGAGGGTTTTAATTCTGCTCAAGTACTTCCCAGTTCACTAAAACAATTAAATGCAATACCATAAGAAAAACTTAACTCAATTTGGAAATAACCAGTAAATTACTAGTGAGTCATCTCTCTGAAGTTGAATGACAGGCTTCTGATAAAAATAGGAGTGAGAGTAGCTATACTCTTGATCACCTATTCAAAGAGACAAAGGTGCTATTGTTTGCTCCCATAGGACCTTGGGGATAAAAGCATATAAATAATTCCCAAATTCTACAGTTTTGTTATACTTACTATGGATCTTTTACTAAGTTGATCTCTCCATTTTTCAACTAAGCAATTTTCAAGAAGCATCATCCTGGGGAAAAAAGTAATTTGTCTTATTTAATAAGAAGCTTTTCATTATAAAAGCATAACATTTAAAAATATGGAAAATTGTAAGAAAAACTCTTAATCCCATAATCCACATATCTGCCACTTACATTTTATCGGTATTTCCTTTCATTCTTCTCTGTACCTATTTTTAGATCACACTGTATATTTTGATCATATTGCACATTTCCTTTTAACATTACATTATGTGAATTTCTGATATAATAATTCAAAAATATAACTTTAATAATATAACATTACAACTATGGACATCTATAAAATGTTTAGCATATCCATACTGTTGAACTCTCCCTCTTGTTTAGCTGTTGCTCTCAGTGTTATTATTTCTTTTTTTTTTTTTTTAAGTGTTATTATTTCTTTAGGACAGACTTCTAAAAGTAGAATAATTTTTTAAAAAAGATTTTCAATGCATAGTGCCAACTTGTTTTTAAAACTGTTACACTGTCACTCACCTCTTCCCCCGCCTTCTTTCCCTGCCCCTTCTCCACAATAAAAAAAAAAAAAAAAAAAAAAAAAAAAAATCAAGCATTAGCTAATCTGCCTGTGACAATAGAGTCTTAAATACAATTTGCTGTAGATACCTCAAAAAAAAAAAAAAAAAAAAAAAACTGTTACACTTCCATCCCATTCACTAACATTAGGAGTTAGATAAAAACGAAATCATGTTTTTATTTGAATTTTGAAATTTAGGAAGTAATTTACTATTTATATTTACTATTTGTATTTCTTTTGGAACTTGTATATATAAACTTAGTATATATATGTCTATATTGTGGTTTCAATGTTTTAAACACTAGTTTGTATGAATTCTCTATGGAGTATAATAACCATTTCTTTGTCATAGTTATCACAAATGTTTTTCTGGATTTTGACTTGTCTTTTTATTTCTACTTGTGATTTCTGCATATATACTACAGGGTGGCCATAAAGTTCGTGTGCCATTTAAAATATTTGTCTTCATGGCCACCCTATATTGTGTAGTCAGATATATATATTGATATTTTCCCTTGTAATTTCTCACATTATCTTTATGTTTATGAAGTACTTTGCCTTTAAGATAATTACATATTTGGTCACCTATCTTATTTGACTAAGTACTTAAGATATGTATCTCTTTAATCCACTTGAAATTTATTTTATAGCATAGCATAAAGAGAATAAAATGTACTATTTTTCCAAATTAGGATATTTGCAACATTAATTAAATAATAGTTTGCTTTCTATTGGTTTGTCATATTTCCTTCATAATAGGAAGGCTATTTTATGATTAAGAATCTGTTTCATGGATTTTTCCCATTTTATCTGTCTATACATCTGTCTAGTCTCGTGTCACATGGTTTTAACAAGTAGAGTTTTATATACATATGAGTTTTGTGGGTCTCTTGAGGCAGACTTCCTCTCATAATTCTTATTTTCAAAATCTCCTGTACATGCCCTTACATAAATCCCAGTCATCAAGATATATTTTTACTGGGTTGTATTTATAATCCATTCATTTCCTAGATAGGATTTAAGGATGAGTAACCTGGTACATCCCTGCTGCCTTTAGCACCGCAGCAGATACTGACACCAGGCAAGAGGAGAACCCAGAAACATTAATTGCTCCTTTAGAGAGAAAATAGACAGTAGAGGGACTTTGAAGCCAAAAAAACAAGGCGATACTCACAGTGTGTGGAGGGTACCAAGTACTGATAGAATACAGAATGAGACATTATTCAAGTAAGCCTATTTCCAGAAGATTTGGGTTTTTTTTTTTTTTTTTTTTTGAAGGAAGAGAGTCTTGAGCTGTATCAAGAAGAAACGAATGAGCATTAATAGAAGAGAATGAAAGGGATGACTTAGTTTATAAAGATGAGTGATTTTGCTGGAGAAGTGCATTGCAGTAAGTTATGAGGCCCCTCCTGGAAACTAGGCTGAAGAGCTTGACTTTATATTATTAGGAATATAGGAAAAGATGACGAAGGAAAGAGGGGGGAAGGAAAATACGCCCAGACAGGGCTACGCATGTATTATGTGAGCAAGTGTGTATGACACATATATTTATTTTTTGATTCTGTGCCTTGTGTTGATTTGAAATAGAATCATGTATTCTTAGATTCAGAAGTCACCTTAAAACTTGAGTGTATAAAATAATGTGTCAAGCAAATATTGGGAGAGGTATGCAAGAAAAACATGGGAAATCAGTCTCAAATGGATACTGATTTAATCTTTATTAATAAAGAGGCCTTGAAAAATTCAGTTTGCCATACTAAGATTATTTGAATGATTTGAAAAGAACTGTTCGTAGTCAAGATAATTTGCTTGCCTATTAAGTTTTGCAATCAATTTGTATTCTAAAATTGATTTTTTAAAGATTTCATTAAAAGAATCATATTCCTTTTTTCTCTTCATTCTGTGAGGAATGGATTGATATTTTTGATAGCCCAACAAAGATATCTCCTAAAACTCCTTTTTAAAAAAGAACTACTGGCACTGTTTTGTTGTTGAAACCACAACTGGGAAAAGAGATTTATTTATTTAGCACTGTGCACACAGTCCTTCCTGCCCCTGTGAGCCTACCTTGACCGCCACTCATAACACATGATGAGCACATCTTGGTGGGGCAGGATGTGTGGACACTGGCAGGAAGAATTTGTGATGAGTGGGACTTGAGTTCGAGGGATGGGGGATGAGGATTTGAAGATCTCTTTGACATCCACCACTGTTGTTACTTCATTACAGCCGCTCCTCTGCACAGCTTTAATTTTGGCATGAATAACTACAATTTAAAAGAGATAAAAGTGTTGTTGAAGCCTTTGGGAAAAAGCTAGGCACTGTGTATTCATGCCAACTCCTGAGCCTCTCTTAGAGAATCACTCCTGTAATTATGGTCATGTCCAAGCAGCCAAAATACAGGCGGAAAGCCCACACAGTCATATGCTAAATGTAAGGCATCCCATATCAGCAGCAGTGTCTTAAAAGCTCTGAATCTTACTGCAAGATGGGAAAGAAAATTAAGAAGCAGGCTTTTGTTTGGGTTCTGCCCTTGGGTCAGTGAAAGTTTCATAGAAACATTTGTTCATATTCTCCTTTGTAATAATCTGACATTAGGATCACATATTCTGAGAATCAGAAGTCACCTAAAAGTTTGATTTCTTCAATCGCTTATCTGATGCTTGTTCTGTGTTATAGAACAGTGATTATTCACAACATTTTCAAACTGGAAGGAGTCTCTGAGGATTGTCAATCTTTTAGTTTCAGAATGAGAAAGTGAGACCCGTAGTGAGTAGAGATAGAACTGTTATTACAGATGGTGGTTAATGTCATCATCTCCGATCAAGTTTTAAATTCTGGCTCCTTTGGTTCCTTGTCTCCCACAGAGTTGTAATCAGCCTAATATGTGTCTGTCTTGGATTACAACCTGGGAAGCTGGCTTATGAAGGATCTAAAACACTTGAATAGAAAATAGTTTCATCATCAAGGTAGTTCCAAGGCCATGACACCCAGAGAACAGGATGTCAGTGAAATCCTGATTGACACCCAAGGCTGGATCTTGGCAGGTAGAGAACTAAGCAAATCAGATTCAGATGATATCTACGCAGAACAGGCTTTAAGGAAAAATCTACTGGAAAAAATAAAGTATTTTTTGCTATTGTTAAATTACCCACATTGGCTATGCATGATTCTCAAATCTGACAGCTTAATAACAGGTTCTTTTTTTCAGATTTTTTTTATGTTGTAATGATCCTTCCACTTCCATGTGTGACATATATCCTAAAGTTTCTTGTTGACATAAAATTCCAGTGTGAAATATGAAAACTAAGCAAATAAAATGAACATTTTCTCTAAACAGCTTTCTGTTATTTTAGTAGAATTTATTTAAGGAATGCAGTGAAATAAAAAATAGCCAGCCTGAATAGACATTTAAAAAAAATACTTTTAATAAATTCACTTCAAAATGATAACATTAAAATTATTTATTTAAATATTTATTATTTAAAATATCATCATTAACTTATTCTTTGAAGAAATAGTGGAATGGATCTTTCCAATAAAAGAAAATGCATATTTAAACTATTTCAATAATGTAGCCATTGGGTTTTTTTTTTTTAACATATTTCCCTACAATTTCTTTTAGATGTTAAATATTTGTGTTTGTTTATAAGTAAAAAGGTACACAGGCAGATCTTAATTCTCTGGGCCTCTGGGTCTTTATTCCCTGAGCCTTAGATAACTAAGATCCGTGAATTATTCACCTCTTCTTCCTGAAGAAATGATACCAGGAAGAGACCAGATGGGATGTGCCATCTGGGCTGAGTGGTACTTCTCACCAAGACAAGGAAGATCAAGATGTCAAACTTATAATCTGATCTACTTAACTGTTCTCACCTGGATAATTTCCTTTTTTAAAACTTGATTTACTGAAGAAACAAGAAGTTTAACAATTACTATGTGCCATATACAACCCACATGCTTGATTTAAAAACTCACCAACTCTCTTCTTCACTCTGTGATGAGTAGGTCTGGTCTTAGCAATGACAACTTTGTTGACATTCCAGCTTTGTAAAATGCCAAGTCTCAAAAGTAAATGGCTTTATCAGATGACTTACCATAGCTATAGTTTTTGCTCAGATATGTTGCCAAAGTTGGCTTCACCTTTTTGCACTTGCATCTATCTAAAAAAAGGCAAAAGAGAGACGAAAAGTTGGAAGGGGTACAGAATCACTCTGGGGAGGAGAAGAAAGGGGATCCTTGAGGAAAGAAGAACTTGCCAGGGCTTAGGCGTTTACAGTCAACATCGAGAGGCCTTTCCTGTACCATCATGTCTGGCGTGATGTCTATCCACTTCACATCTGAAACACAAACAGACCACAAGGTTGGTGATTTGGTCTGTTCACCAACCTCAAGATATAAACTAGCACAGCATTATTACAAGAACAGCACTTCATAGTAAAAATGACACGTGATTATCAACTACTTCTTTCATAATGACATCATAGGGCTTAGAAGTCCTTTGGGTGACACTTTGCTAATTCAAGCAGAAATGGTGGGAATGTACATCCATGTAACCTGGCTGGTACATACAGGCAACCTGGATACATCTCATCAGTCTCTCTCAAAGTCATATTAAAATGTTGATTTCCAAGTTGACAGTTCATTGGAATTAAAGTAACCCAAAATATTTTCAAATCCCCACCTCATATTTTGCAGTACAGAAACATTGCATAGTTTTGTAACCAAACCAAGCATAACCCTCTACTACTTATCTAATTTAAGCAGTATATATATTTATTTATTTTTGTAAAACTCTAAATTGGAGAGGAGTTTCACTTAACACTCCTCCTCCAGGTTTGGGGCAATGCTCTTGAGCGTAACTTCAGAGATTACACTACAGCAACACCAGAGTGTCTTTATGTGTGGGATAACCTGGGACAGAGAAAGCCTGGATAAAAGAATACAGAAATATTCTTGGGTTTCATTTCAAGAAGTGAATTTAAACCTGCTCTTTCTTCCTAGAAAAGCAGCCAAATGACCAAAGAGAAAAGAAGGCAGAGGAAGCAGAGACCAGATTAACTAAAATGCCACAGTAGTTGGCTCCTGGTCAATGTCCACGAAACGTAAGTCACAGTTTTCTAGGGTGATTGCATTTATAAGCCTCACTCCTGGCGGGGAGTAATGACCATTGCTGCTTTTTCAGAAATAACTTTTGAGAAGCAGCTCTAAATGGAGAGGTATTAACACCTGCCTAGTGAGCTGGCTTTCGGCATCAGATGAGTTAATACACGGGATGTGCTTAACACTTTGCTTAGATACACAGGAATGCTGTTTGCCATGATTGTTTCTGTTTTTACTGTAAATGAAAACATTGCAGATGGCTCCCTTTGTGGGGAAATCAGACTTTTCATAATTACACCCCCCTTTCCCACCCTCTCCAAGCCTGAAAGGGTTCTAACATGGAGGCCACAGCCCCAGCCCGGGCACCTCCTCACCTCCCTCCATCCTGCCCCAGGCCTCACCCTCTGGGAGGTCTGTGACGATGGCTTCAGGCGAGATGCACACGCCCCGGTCGTAGACAGGCAGGTCGTCGCAGGCCAGGCTCTCGGGCCAGCTGTGGTTGTACATCTTCATGAGGGGCTCGCAGTCGTCGCGCGCGCGTTGGCACACGGACTTACACGGCTTGATGGGGTCGTGCAGGAACTCGAGGGTGCAGATGGGGGCGTACATGGCGCAGAGGAAGAAGCGCAGCACGGCGCTGCAGTTCACGTCCACCAGCTCCTCATACTGCTCAATGGCCAGGATGGCGTTCTCCTGCGTGCTGTGGTGCAGGTGGTTGGGCATCCTCGTGATGTTCCAGGGCATGTGTCGGCACATGGGGATGCGCACCGCCTCGCAGGGTGCGCCGCGCACGCCCAGCGCCAGGCGCAGCCACAGGCACAGCGCCACCAGGACCGAGAGGAGCATGGCACTGGCGTCCCGCGGGGCGACCCCAACAGGCAGAAAGGACCCTTTTCTTCCAGCTCCCTTAGCCTTTGCCAGTGCCTTCTCCGAGGATCAAGTCCCTTGTGGGCCCAGGAGCGACCCTCTTCCCAAGTTCTAGTCGGAAGTAACGCGGGGCTCTGGGGTCCCGCCGCGGACCTCTGCCGTCCAGCGCACAGGACACGAGCAGACCCAGCGCCAGCCCTGAGCCTCCCAGCCGCCAACCCGCCCCGGCAGCTCCAGTCTCGATCTCCGCAGCTCGGAGCGCAGCCAGCCACGGCCATTGCGGGACCCTATTTATCCCGACACCTCCCCTGACGTGGGCTCGGAACGCTCCCTTGGCAGCTGCAAGCGCGGCGCGGGCTCCCCCTAGGCTGCCCCACCCCCAGGCCTCGGAGTAGGAGCGGTGACGTCATCTCCGCCGGGCTGCAGCCCAGGCCTGTAATCCTGCTTTCTCCCAAAGTCCCCTCCTTTCAGTCTGTCCAGTCCTTATTCTTCGGACGGAAAAAAAGTGCCTCTGGAAGCCGTTTTGGACACCTGATACAAGAGGTGCAAGAGAGACTTTCAAGAGAGGGATGGAAGCTTTTTTCAGTGAAAGCTTGAACTTTGCTTCTGCTGCCTTAGTTTCTCAAGCATAGAGTTGGAGGGAAACGGGAACTGTAGCTGGCTTCTAATTCCCAAACACACTTACCTTCTCCGGTAGGGGGCGTGAGGAGCGCTGAGGACAGTAGTGAGATGGCCCCGCAGGGGCTGGGAGAGAGTGCAGGAAGGGCTGGAATAGGATGGACGTGTTATATAAGCTAACCCACCCTGTCCCTAGTTGTGTGGAGTTTGTTGTTGTGCCTAGTAGACATTAGTTTTGGCTGAAGTTTTTCCAAGTACCAATTGGTTTGCACTGCTCCAGGAACTTAATAGAACTACTGAAGGTGCAATAGCATTTTTTAGTTTGAGTAATGTCTTCTGTCTACCCACTTTCCCCTTTCCTTCCTGATGGAACCCAGGAGAAAATAAGAAAACTTTAGACACTACAGTCTGAAAGATTTTTTTTTTCCTCCATGCCAAACAATTTCCAACTCATCAATTTAAAATCTTGATTTTTGATGTGCTTAGAGACTGTTACTTGAATTGAGTAAGAAGCTGGGTACCATGCAAAGCCAGTATGTTATGTTTTGTTTCTTTTATCTTATCTGCGTTCGGTAGAGGTAGTAAATCCAACTGCTGGCTCATCTAGCCACAGAAAAGGAGGCTTTATTGTGTGCATATCAATCCTCTGGTATATGATATTTTCTTAGGGCAACAGCAATACTGAAATGTGGTCTCTTAATGTTAATATTTAAAACTGTTTAACAGAACTTAAGGCAGGCATTTTTTTTCCTCTCCAAAGCTTAAATACCCACAGAGTTAGTTTTGATCCCCACCAGGACTAAGGATTAAAATAGCTGAAGAAACAAGTACAGCTAACAATGAATGGGAATTTACCATGGGCGAGGCATGGAGCTAAGCATTTTAAATGCATTATTTTATTTTTTTAGGGAACATGAATTAAACATAGTAAGTTAAAATTATAAATGAGACTGGTACATTTCAGGATTCACCCAAAGAGTCCATTTTTAATTAGTGGAAGCCCAGTGTCCTAAAACACCAGGCCAATCTAGAAAATACTTACCTACAGAACACATCTCAAGCTCCAAAGATGCCAAACCAGGCCAGCAAAATATCAAGCAAGGGGGATAGCCCAGACAACATCTCAAGCCATTTGAGTCTAAATCTCTTGCTAAGTGAAAGGAATTTTCACCTCAAGTTCCTACCAGGTGAGCAAGGGAAAGAACTGAACTGTACTTACTTTTTCCTATAACTTAGTTGGAGAAGGGCAAATTTGGAGAGAGATCAAACTTCTGCAGCCAGCTGGATCCTGCTGTATCTATTTATGCAAGTACCAGTCACAAAGTCTCATGAGCTTTCCTGATATTTTCTGATGGCATGTTCCTTAAGAAAGGGTGAGGGAAGTGAAGAGCCCTTCTTCCTAAAGCTCTTTGCTTACACCACTAGGCCATTGGTAGCCTGCCTCTAGTGTTTATACAGAGAGGAGGCATCAGGCAAGGGTTCATCAAGAGAACCTGTCAACTGCCCTTCTTCTTCATGCTATGGCTCTAGAATACCCCACGTTAGCATTCAACTCATTATCCCCTTAATTTATTTGCCAAAGCTTGGTAACTAAGGAAGTTGCCTTGGCCAGTGGCTTCTCCTTGGTGACTCCTTTATAGGTTCTTCATGGGGTTGCTTCTCTGCCCACGATAGAGCTCTCTAAGGCTGCATCCCCAGCCATCTTCTCACTCTCAGCACTCCCTGTATTCCAGGTTTTCTGAGCCTGCCACCTTTGACATTTGGGATCAGATAATGCTTTGTTGGTGGGGATAGCTGTCCTGTGCATTGTATGAAGTTTAGTGTCACCCCTGACCCCACCTACTAAATGACAGTGGTTAGCCTTCTTCCCATCCCCATTATTGACAATCAAACATGTCTTCAGATATTGCCAAATGTTGGATGTCCTTTGGGGCCAAAATTGCCCTCAGAGAGAGACCACTGTTTTGCTCTTTGCCTTCAATTACCATGTACCCATGGCTCCCAAATCCAAAATTCCTGCTGCTTTCTGGAAGTGTTTATCCAACTGTCCTCTTGGTATTTCCACAAGAATATCCCATAGTCATTTCAAAGTGTACCAGACCTAAAGTGAATTCATCTCCTTTTCTAAGTCAGGATTGACTTCCCAGTGCCCCAAACCAGAAACCTCTCCTGGGTCTGACTCCTTCTCTATAGTTCCCAACTCCTTTCCTCCCTGTCTATTCCCTCTTCCTCTGTCCAGGCAGGATGTCTGGCCAGGATTATAACAGCAGCTTCCTCTGTCCTGCCTTCTATCTGCCTCTACCTATTCTCCACCCTGCTGCTTGTGTGAGCTTCCCAAGGGCCCTGGTGGTGCCCCCCAACCAAGCTTTAGATTGATTGATGGTTTTCTCTGTCCTCAGTATTGATGGCAAGATCCTTAAAATGAGTGCTATGGCTTCAGACTGCCCTCTGCCTTGTACTTCAACCCTGCACTATACTCATGTCTGTTCTCTCTCACTTTTCCCCTGGCTCATTCTTCCTTATCCTTGGAATGCAACTCAAATGGAAAGGAGCTATGAACTTGGAACATAAGGATCTTTCTTTTCAGTTGCTTTCTTTTTTCTTGATTCCCTGATTTAGAATTAGATCTTAGCATTACATAAACACAAATCCAATTAGCTTTGTTCTTGAAGATACCAAGCAGCTCAGACACACAGAACACTTGGCTTGTGGTATTGCCAGGCAATGGGAAGGGAGCAGTCTCACTGTGATGTGAGCTTCAGACAACGTCCTGAGTCCTAGGCTGTGCCCAAGGGCCTAACCCTTGTTCCCTGGACTCTTTACTGGAATCAGGGGCTGGGAAGTGCATAAGGAATAGCTAGTACGATTTTTTCAGGAAAGGACTTGTCTTTTCACTCTAAATTTGCAGAAAGAAGGTGGCATTTTGGAGAAGGGGCACATTCTGGGGGGCACAGCACATTCAGTAGCTCTGCTGACCTAGCACTTGGCCCCCAAGATGTGATCGCCTGTTGAACTGTGCAGTTAACGTTCAATTAATGGGAGAAACGTACCCATTCCCAGTCATCACCCTCACCCCCCTTTAAAACGCGACGTCTTTCAGGATGCTAGTGGCACCACTGCCACTGCATTTCCTGTTGGCAGCAGTGAGCAGTGAAAAACAGAAGCGGCAGCAGGCAGCGTCCAAGGCAGAAACAGCTACTGCGCGATTCACCAGAGCCGTCCCTGCTCCCCAGACTCGCGCGTTCAGGTCTCAGCTGCCGCAGGGCCACTCAGGGGACAGGAAGCACCTTCGCTCAGACCACACGGCAGGCGCAGTGCGGAGCCAGCGGCGGGAGCCACTCTTTGCCCGGACGCTCAGCGCCCCCTTGGGCTTGTGCTTGGGCTCTCCCCGGGGGGCAGCGGACCGATGCCAGGCTCAGCTCCCCCCCGCGAGGCCCGGGGAGTGTGGGGCGCCTGGCTGCTGGGAGGCCTCTGCGTCTGGACGCAGGGCGGACTGTGCGGCCTGGGAGCGGCGGGCTCCCCTGGGGCTCCGCGCCCGTGCCAGGCTCCGCAGCAGTGGGAAGGTCGCCAGGTTCTGTATCGGCAGAGCACGGGCCGCAACAGCCGCGCCCTGCTCTCCTACGACGGGCTCAATCAGCGCGTGCGGGTGCTGGACGAGAGGAAGGCGCTGATCCCCTGCAAGAGGTACGAGGGGCGCCAGGGAAGGGGTGGCAGGGCGGGCATGGGGCGCTGAGGGCCGGGGCCGGCTCCTGGGCGCTCCCTTTCCCGCCCCTGGCAGATGTCTCCCTTCTCCCAGAGAGATCCTTTGCAAGGAGGGTCGTTTGGGGTCAGCGAGGTCGGGGTCCGGATGCGGAGCCGGGCTGATCCTACTGAGGGTGGCATGTTGGCGGCGAGCGCCCAGTCACGCCCCGCGGGTTGGTGGCAGGTAAAGAAATGACCTGGCGAGGGCGAGATGCACGTGCGGGTGCGCAGCCTGTCAGCTTCGCCCTGTGCCTGTGCGCTGCTGAGTCAGGCTGGCGGCTCGCGGAGGCCCTGCCGCCCAGGGCGTGTCTTCCGCACGGTCTCATTCCTCCCTGGAGCCATCTGTGAAGGGGACACGCAGAATATATACTTTCTAAGAAATATTTTTTACATTTTAAAGCAATTTGGCATCACTACGAAAGGTGTGGGGAATTGATAACAGAAGATTTCACCCACAAACTCATCACCTTATTACAGCTATTCTGGTCTACTCCCTTAAGGTATTTTGTTTTAAAGCAAATTTCACAAACACTTTTTAAGTGATCAAAAAGCCATGCATTATCTGAATCCTTTTTGTTAATACTTAACATTGCCTCTTACATGGTTTCGATTTATCACTGTTGTCTTAGTTGGCTCCCTGTCAACTTTTAGTGGCTGCACAATATTCCATAGAAGGACTATGCTGTATACACTGTTTTTACCACTGGTCTGATAATTCACCTTTCCACATTTGTTGTGACAGAGGACACTCTCTCTCTCTAAGACGCCATCTTACTTGCGGCCCCTTTAAGACCTAGTTTCTAATTTGGGATCAGCAGGGCTCTCCTCCACAGTGCTGGTAATTTATCTCCCTCTCACTGGCCTCTCTTTAGGGCATTTGCATCATTAGGAGTTGCAATGTGAATGTCCATGGTTTAATGACTTAAGCTTGCAGTGGGCAGTAAGATCTACAGCAAAAGGGCACCATTAGTTTCTGGAACAAAATAGACTTTGATGTCATCATTTCATCCAGAAGGAATTTGTTGAAGTATTGGGCAACTTGAAGAATGTTTGGAAAGGGCAGACCCTTGCAAACAATATATTCAAGGGTACAAGACAATGCATCATGACGGGTAACACTGAGCCCAGAGTCATCACGGTGGACCGGGAATATCTACACGGTCTTTCAAGAACATGAATGTTTTCTGTTGGGGCTTGATGGACACAGTGATAATAATCACCAGCACCATCATTTGAGTGCTTATATAACAGGCATGGTGCTGAAGACTTTACACATGCCATATGATTGTCTTTAAATATTTTTATTTTTATTTGTTTTTGGCCAGGGCCGGGTTTGAACCTGCCACCTCCAGTATATGGGGCCAGCACCCTGATTGTCTTTAAATCTTACAATAACTTGACAGGATGGCTTTTATGATTCCCATTTTACAGACAGAGACTCTGAGTTCTACGGAGATGAAACAACTTTCTCAAGATCACACAACTGGTACTTGAGAAAGCTGGGTGGATTCCAACACCTGTGGCACACCAGGCTCACATTTCTTCTCTCATTTAATAAGCACTTGTTCATGTAAGGCACTGTAGATACAAACAGGGTGGGCTGGTTTTCAGGGAGGTAAGAATCTGGGGCTGGTATCACATAAATAAAAAATTCCCATATAGTGAGAGGAGGGGTATCCGCACCAGCATGTGTGCAGTCCTGGGGTATATAGGGCTGAGTATATTCTGAGAACTGCAAACCAGTCACCGTTAGGACTGAAGCACAGAGGATGACAAAGAGTCATATTGAAGGAGCTTTAAACTGGGGAATGTCATGATTAGATTGTATAAAGATCACTGGATGCATCCTTGACAAAAAATCCCCAAGATTCAGGACCCAAATGGAGCAAAGCGGAGCAAAATAAAAGCACCTGTAGTGGTCCAGGTGAAAGGTGGATAGTAGAAATGGGCAGGCACAGTCAGAGGGGCCAAGTGGACGCATTAGGGAAATACTGAAGTGGTTTAATCTCGGAGAGTGTGCAAATAATTGGGTGGTGTGCAGCAGGGGTGATGAGGGAGGGGGCAGCATTAAGAAGAAGGCCCCATTTGGGGGTCCTGAAGCTAACAGTCTGATGGCATGCAGGACCACGCTGTTCCCTGAAGTGGGGTTTGAGTCTGTGCGCTTCTGATGAGAGTGGATTGCGGCTCTCTGTGTATGTAAGGTGTGTACAACAGTGGTGCATTGATAAAGAGTTGTGCTGGAAAGGCCCAGAGCACACTGCTGAAGTAGAAGAGTGTGAATAGGGAAAGGATAAGGATTCATATCCCCTAAAGGTAGTATTTTTAAGAAGCTAGGCTTTGGAGTCAGAAAAATCCAGATGTGAATCCAGATTCTGAATATAGGTCTTTGGGTAAGTTACTTTAGCTTTCTGAGGCGTGGTTTCCTCATGTACAAAATGGGAATACTTATTAATGTCTAATTTAGTGGATTGTAATGGGGATTAAATGAGTTGAAATATATAAAGCACACAGTACATTTTGTGATATTATTTAGAAGATACATGCTTTACCCAGGACTGAGGTTTCCCCATCACTACCACCATCTTCATCATCCTGGTGAATTGATCACACATCAGAAACTCATTGTCACCCCTTTGTGCTCACACTAGGGCCCTTCTTTTGACAGCAGCCTGGGAGGCAGCGAAGTTGAGTCCGAACCATATATTTCAATGATTTTAATACGTGGCACTCAAATTCATGAGACAAAGTCATTCTCTCCCTGTAGTCAGAACTATGTGGGTAGCCAGATTATAATCAGGAGATTGTGAGCAAAGAGTTGGAGCAAATTTATTGAGCAAACATCTAATGATTGCTTGCTCTGGGCTAGGTTGTGTACTCAGTGTGAGCTTTCCATCATGAATAAGGCAGGCCAGCCCAGGGGAAGCCTTTGGTAATGAAAGGTAATGCCTTTGTTTGCAGAATAGAGATGCCTTGTTGAGGGTTCTTTGCTACCCCAAATCTGCTGTTCCTGACTCCTTCGACTCCAAACAGAGCTCAAGTCTATCTGAGCAACCCTTCTTCTATGACCCCAGGACTGATAGTCTTTAGATGTGCATATTATACCTTTAGTGGAGTCACAGCCAAGTCTTACAGGCCTAGAAATTTTTTTGTCACTCTGTGATAATGTCTGATTTGTCTGCCCTGATCTGCTAAGTGTTGGTTTTACAGTTTAACTTATAGAAGGCAATTTTATTCCTCTCCTTCCCCAGTTCTTGGCAACGTTCAGTCTCTCAGTTCCATCGCTGGCCTTACGTCAGATGTAGAAAAGAACGTTTAGTGCACAAATGTATTTTTAAGCTCTTTAAATGTAGATTTGTTGGAACAAATTTAGAAACTTTTTCAGGTATTAGTTGTCTGGCCAAGAAACCAAATGTTATTTGAATAAAATGTGGATGAATTGTCTCTTCATATTTATTAGAAAGTTGAGAAGTAAGTTTTAGGATTGGATCAACTTCTCAAGATTTTCATTTTGCATCCAAATAGTTGTGGAAAATCCCACTGATATTTACTGTGAAAATGACTAGGATTTTCCAGGCTCTTTCTTTCCTTAGATGATGGAAAAGATTAAACAACTTTACAAGCTTTAGATAAGACGGCTGAGCAGAGAATGGGAAATATTAATAATTGATACCATTTTGTTTTCTGGTTTCAGCTGTCTTTCTTGACTCCTTGGTTAAATTCACAAGTATTTGCTTGGAAAACTGGAGGAAAAGCAAGAAGATCATGATCATATTTCAGGCAACATGTTGAACTTTATGGGAGAAACAATGTAGATACTGAATGAAACCTCTCAGGCCAGCATAACTTACTGTTCCCATTTATGAAATGATGGTTGAGTGTTGGAATCAATGAAGCTACTGATGTAGGATGAGCAGAGAGACCTTTATAAATATGCATAGGGGGTTACATTTTGGGAGACTATTCGATTGTCAATCCTATGTGTTCTATTGAGGACTTTTTATTTATACAAGATGAAAAATACGTCATAAATGGAGTAGCAAGGGGATTCTTAATTCAAGTGCTGATTAATTCATATCTGTCCTAGTTTTCCCAGAGCATATTATTTCTTGGAGAACAACATAGCATTTTTTTTTTTTTTTTTTTTTTTTTTTTAAATAGAGAAACAACCTGCTGTGGTGAAGAGAGCAGGGGCCTCTATGTCAGAGAGTCATGGGATGCCAACTATAGCTTCTATTCCTGGCTTCACCACATATGGTCCTTACCTTCCCAGAACCACAGTGTTTAATTCATCTTTTAATTTAATTTTAATGATGCCTTCCGTGTTGATACTAATGAACTTTTAGGCCTTCTTTCTTAAAAGCTAAAGACAGACAGAGTTAAATGATATTCTGAAAGCACCAATTATACTTTTATTCTATCAACCTGCTTTGCTGTGTCTACCATGAGGCAAGGAACTTGACACAGATTCTGAAGTTTTTCTCAAATTGTCCCTTTGTGTAGATACATTCAAGGTTTTCTTTCTTTCTTCTCCTTTTCACCTAAGCCTATGCTTATAGGTAGAGAGGAGAAGACTCTTCTCTCCACTGGGCCTTTCTCCATGCTAAGAATTGAATAGGATTACTTGGGAGAGTGTTGGTCCACGTATCTTCTGTGGACAGTTAGTTCCAAGGGCTATTATCACACTGGATAACTTCAATGATCATATGTGTTTGAGAATGAGGATAAGGATTCTTTGTCAAATGCATAATTTTATTTTATTCTGGTACTATCTCTCACAATTATAGAAAAGTTGCAATTCTAGTACAAAGAGCCTGTTTTCTCTCTGAACTATTTGAGAGTAAGTTGCCCACCTGTTATACCTGTGACCCACGGGTACTTAAATGTGTATTTTCCTGCAAAGAAAGACATTCTCTTCAACAACTGCAATACCACCATGAAAATTAGGAAAAGAACATTGACTCATTTCTGCCACCAGAAATTCAGGTGTCATGAGGTTTTTCCAATTGTCCTTTATATGTTCTGTATTGAAGAAAAAATCCAGTTTAAATTCAGGCATTGCATTTAGGGCTTGTGTCCCTTTGGCCTCTTTCTGTCTGGAGAAGTTCCCAGGTCTTTCTTGCACTTCAGTATTTTTCAAGATTACCAGTCAGTTATTCTGTTGTTTGACTTGGGTTTTTCTAATGTTTTGTCATAATTAAATTCAAATTGTTCACCTTTGGCAGAAAGATCACAGAGATAATCCTCTGTTCTAATTACATCCTGATGTTCACTTTGATGGTTGATTGGCTGTTGTCTGCCAGGTTTCTTCACTGTAAAATGACACAGTTCCCCTGTGTACTTAATAAGTATTTTGTAGGAAGGTATTTTAAAACCATGCATACATCCCATTCTTCATTAACCTTTCAATTTATTCCTTTATTTATGTCACTAGGGACTCAACAATTCTCATTTTAGTCCATTTTCTTTCATTGTTTATTTTGCTGTTTTTATTGTTCCGATTCCTCCAGTGGAAGCCTCTTCAAGTCAGTTTCTATGTTCTTTTGATGTGTCTTATTCTTTGAGCACTTCCTTGCTTTTTGGAACAAGATATTTCCAGATCATCTGTATTTCCTCTGCCCCAGCCCTGGGGTAAGCCATTTCTCAAGAAGCCTTGGTTACTTTCTTTGTAGAATCTATTTGGATGTCAGGATCTGTGCTGTACCTGTGCTCACTGTTATCTGGTGACACTGGTCCCACGTCACAAAGAAAGAGCTTGTAGGTTTCAAAACACACACACAGACACACATGTACACATATATACACACATTTATTTACATCTATATTTCTAAACCTTCAGTTCCAATCCATGCAAGTATTTAAACTGCTTTCTGATTCTAATCCACTGCCACGTCATTCATTACAGTTTCCTCTTCCTTCTTACTACTTCCCTCTCAGACGGTGAGAAAACTGCCTCCCAACCTTCAGTCTCAATGGCAGGGGGCGCTCTTTCACCTGTGCGTCTCCTCCTCACCCCACTTGGGCTCTGCACCACAGGCCAGCCATGCAGAAGCTTAACTTGTATGGTGCTACCTAATGGCTTTAGTCCAAATTGTTCAACAAGAGGAAAGGGAAGGTTAGAGTATGTTTTTAAATGTATATTTGCTTTCCTTCAGGTTTCTCAACATATCATTATAGCTCCTCAGAGGGTATCTGTGTAGCTAAGGAAGGCAGATTAGTATAACACAGTCAAGAAATTTCTTTCATCACAAACCAGGTTTTGCATGCTTTGGACTTTAATTTTAAGAAATCAGGATTTTCTGAATTTCAGGAGAATGACTCTTCCTTTGTTTTTAATCTGTCCTTTTGATCTAAGATGCCTGGAGTTCCCATTTTCTTTTATTAGCTCAAGAATTCCGACTGGGTAGTGGCCTCCTGATCCTCAAAGAGTAAACCTTGCTTATTTGTAATAGTGACTTTTTCTTCAAGAAGGAGAGTTTTTCTTGGTGTGGGGATGGGGGGGGGGGGAGCATGTAAAGTTTTCTTTAGGAAATTTAATTTGGTAGACCTTGAATTTCAGAGGATTGATGGTGGGACAGGGAGGGAGAAGCAGGCAGTGGAAGGAAAGAAATGTCAGCAAAGATACGCCTAGGAAAGAAAAGAAGCTGGTGGGGTGCAAGACTAATTTAAAATTGGAATCCAGGGAGGTCACCATACTGCTCTGAAAACCTCTCTACTTCTCCAGTAACCTTGAACTGTTTCTTTTTGACTCTGACCCTAAAGATGGTGGTCAGGGGCAAAGTGCCCAAAGATCTGAAAATATTCCACCAATTAGTGGTTTGTTTTTCCTGGAATAAATATGATAGTCTTATATTTCAAGAATTCCCGTAAAAATCTTTTATTTTCCCCCCTTTATAATTTCTTTTATTTTACCCAATTTTAAATAAAACAAAATCTTCCCTTGATCTTACTAGCAGAAACCTCATTCTGTCCATCCATTTAAAGCAAATCTTATCTAACTACAATTTCTGCCCTCAGATCAAACTTTTATCACCACAACTCTATTGAAAATGCTCTGATTAAGAATAGTAAGCTCCATATTGCTAACCAACTAATCTTGTATCAGACCTCACTTCATGTTTGTCCCTTTCTCCGTTCTGACGCACTTTCTTCCCCTGATGGTTAAGGCATTATCCTTCATTCCTGTCCTTCTCTGTCTCCATTGCTTTCCTTCTCTTCTCAGAACTGTTGATGGTGGACTGACCATCTCCTTGCCATTCTGTCCATACCCACTCTTTTGGTGACCTCGTCCAGGTCCTGGCTTGAGATGCCATCTCTATGCAGAGGACTCCCACTTGGACATGTCCAGCCCCGAGGTCTCCACTGCATGCCACCCTCGGAGACCCAGCTGCTTAGTTAACTTCTTCTTTTGGATCTGTAACAACCATCTCAACCATCCAACTCCTCCCCTGGAAACAAACAAACAAATAAAGAAAGAAACAGCAGAACAAACAAAACTTACTCCTGCACCTCCCTATCTCAGCTAACAGCAGCTCCAAGTCCTCAACACAAAACCCTGGGAGGCCTCCATTTCTCTCACTTGACACCAGTACCACATAAGCAGATCCTACTGACTCCAATTTCCGTGTATACTGAATCCAACCATACCTCCTATGGTATACCACCATTATTCTGCTCCAACCCTTTATTGCCTCTTGGCTGTACTTTTATAAAAGCCTCCTCACACGTCCCCCTTTGCTGTGTCCTTGCCCTCTGTAGTCTGCTCTGAACATATAGCCCAAGGAATGGGGTCTGTTCAAAATTGCTGTGTCATGCTAAAGACTCCATTTCCCTTCTATCTCTGTCAGAGTCAGTGTTTTCCTCCAGAAGTTAATGACCTGAAGCCCTGGGGGGACGGCATCTCCTCCACGCCTTCTCTCTGACATCACGGCCAGGCTGCTGGCTCTAGCCCAACCAGACCACGCTGACCCCCTTGGCACTTGTGCCTGCTGTTCCTCTGCCTAGAAAGCCTTTTCCCTGAAAACAAGCATGACCTGCTCCCAAATGAGACTACAAATCCTCCCACCTTTTTTAGTGGAGTACCCTCCTCCCTGGCAGTAAGGCTCTCAAAGGCCAGAAGCTATTGCTGTATGGTTATTGCTGTATCTCTGGGACCTTAGAACACTTTAAATTCTTTCCAACATTCTAAGTGGTACCTAAATAAATGTTTGCCTTGCACAAAAGGAACTGGGTTCTGATGCCAGTAAAGTAGATTCCAAAGCTTCATTTCTTTAGAACAAGACCTGACTAAATTTGTATTGAATTGGTAACTGAGAGAATCAATAATACTGATTTTATGTGTGTGTATGTATATTTTCATTGTAAAAGAATATCTAAAATATATATATGAGGTCAGAAAATTAAGTTTACAAACTCTTCCTAGAAGAAATGCTGCCTACCTCATTGCTGAATATAACGACAGTCACCTTCATTCATCATGGCTACCTTCAACATAATCCCTTTGGGAAAGCTACACACCAATGCCAGCCCCCAGTTTACCCTTCGGAGAAATTTTGTAAAGTTTTTTCCTGCAGTGGCCATCAGAGCTGGCCTTGTATGAGGTATGACAACTAAGTTCATGAACTCATCCTATCCTAACAAAACTGCTTTGAAGGGTGAACTAGGCCATGGCATTGGTGCATTGCTTCCCAAGGGGAACACTTTGAAGGCAACTGTAGTGATATTCAGCAGTGAGGTGTGGAACACTTTTTTTAGAATGAGTTCACAAACTTAATTGTCTAACCACATGTATTTTTTTCTTTTCCCCCTCATAATTAAAAGTTTTAAACAATAACGCCATGGCTTTATGTAATGGTTTCATGGTTCATTATTCATTCATATTTTACATTATTAATCTCTTTTGTTAAGACTGATTTTTTACTTTGAAATGACTCCTTAGAACCCTCCTGGGAGGGTATACCACAGACTCTAGAGAATGGATTCTCCAGGTTCCTTTCCTCCAGGGGCTATTCCTCAGCTGTTCTCTCATTACAATCTGTCCTTGCTGTCTCTTGATTCCCAATCTCAGTTTTGGAGAATTTCCCCCAGTATGGGCAGGAAGGTTTCCTAAGCACCAGTAACTTGTTAGAAGCAGTGACTCTTTGAACCCTGAGGCCTAAAGAAGAAGAATCAGATCCTTATCAAGGTGCCTACATCACCCTCAGGCCCTCCAAAGAAAAGAGAAAATTGGGGCAAATGGCTCCCCAAAAGAAGAAGACATTTTTCCCTGGATCAAAATGGCAGTGGTTTGGATGAGTCTTGAATGTTCACAGAAGGCTGCTTTTGCTGTGGCTAAAGTCAGATCTTCTGGGACCACTCTAAGTGTGAGCTTTGCCAGTGAATGAGAGTCATAAGCTTGGCCCCAGACAGGGACCAGAGTCACCACCAACACCCACCACAGAGAAGGCACTGTTCTGGAGCATCTCAGAAGTCACCAGAAAATCTGAGCAGATGGGAAGGTGGTGGCACAGGGCCAAGAGACACTCATTTCCTCCCCTGGTGTAGCTTTGTCAGATACAGGAGAAATATAACTTACAAGGAGTGTATGTGGCTTCATGAACCCCCAGACTAGTTGGTGTGGCATGTGGGAGTAGCCATGATGAATGCAAGGCCCTCGCAGGTTGCTTGAAATACTTATTTAGGGAAGGCTGGTAAGCCTAAAACACCCCCTTCAGGTCTCTTAACTGAAACACTTGTTGGATCTTCTAGAATTTTGACACTTCACAGAAGGCTGCCAAAGTGTCTCACAAAGATTCGGATGAATCAGGACTCACAAAAATCCTGACCAATCAGGACACCCAGGCTGAGAAAGGCAGGCTTGCCTCCAGGGAAGATGCCCAGGCCACCCTGGAACTATCAGAGCTGGCTGATGACCCCAGGATGACAGTTGGCAGAAGGACCTGGTTGAAATGAGGCAATAGAAGCAGGAAATGTAGAGAAAGCATGAGAGGAAGAAAGCTCCCATTTCAGGAGAAACAGGCAGTGGACCAGTGCCCATGCTGGGTGCTGTGTTCTGTCTTGGTTTCAGCATTTCCTGTGAATATGGGAGTCCCCCGTCTCACAGCTGAGCCCCACAGCTCTCCCTTTTGTCTCAAGCTCTACACATTTAGACAGACTTCTCCTCCCTGCCGGGCTCTAGGCACAGCCTGGCTTGTCCCTGGAGACCCAGGGAATCTCAACTCTCTTTCAGAAGATAGAAGATAAAGCTTCTTTGACATCAGAAAAGTTTCTTTCTTTTCTTTTCTTTTCTTTTTTTTTTTTAATTAAATTATAGCTGTGCACATTGATATGATCATGGTGTAACAGTTTCTTTTTTAAAGGACAAGTACTTACTTAGGTCCCACATTGTGTGTTGTGGAGAATTTAAAGCTTTTTGGTGGTTTGTAGTCTTTCCTTCTTTCATCATGCTGAGTCAAGCCTCTAAAGGGTCGATTTCTACACTTAGTATAAACACAGAGAAATTTTCATCATATATGTACCTATATGAAATTCTAAGGAGATTGGCCACAAGGTCTTCTTTTAAAAAAAATAAGCCATTTTTGCTCTTTTTATTGTTCACAAATTCTTTCATACAAATTTTGTTTGCTGAATCCTTTATTTTTGATTCGTGTTTCAGTCAGCTAAAGAACTTACTCAGTTATTTTTCTTCAGAGAAGGTACTGAGTTGTATACTTTCAGAGACTTTGAATGTCTGAGAATATCCATTTATTGTTTAAATGATTTTTTTTACTCAGTTGTACACAATTTGAATAAAAATAGTCTTTTTACTTAAAATTTTTTATGGCATTTAGAGTTCTAGAAAAGAAGTCTTATGCTCAACTAATTTTGATTTAGTTTTAATAATTTTCTTTTTCTGCCCAAGTTTATATAGGTTATTTCCATTATTGTTGAACTTCATTACCATTTCCAGGCTATGCTGGCTCTAGGGAAATTTTCATCTGCTATTTTTATAGGTTTGATGCATTTTCCTTTCTTTTGTTCCTTACAGAATGTCTTTCTGGTTGTATGTTTTGGTTCTCTTACATCTGTCCTCCAAATTTCTTATTTTTTTTTTTTTATTTTTAAGCTTTTAAAAAATCACTTCATCACTCTTTTCCTGAGTTCTAAAATACTACCTGCTACATCACTGCTTCTGCTTTATACCACCTCCACTATGTATGTTTTTAGTTTAATAATCATGCTTTTCATCAAAAGCTATCCTTGTGGTCATGCATTATTCCTTTTAATTATAAACACAGTCTAGCCTTTTAATTATAAACACAGTCTATCCTAAATCTCAGTGAAAATAAAAATTAAGGGGGCCAGGTGTAGTGGTTCAGGCTTGCAATCCTCACAGTCTGGGAGGCTGGAGGTGGAAGGATTGGTTGAGCTCAGGAGTTTGAGAACAGCCTGAGCAAGAACAAGACCTTGTTCCTACGGGGGGGGGGGGGGGGGGAAGAAGGAGAAGTAGAAGAAAAAAACAAGCTTAGCATTGTAACAGGTGCCAGTAGTTCCAGCTACTCAGAAGGCTGAGGCAGAAGGATCACTTGAACCCAGGAGTGTGAGGTTGCTGTGAGCAAGGCTGACACCGTGGCACTCTAGCCTGAGCAAGAGAGTGAGACTCTGTCTCAAAACAAAACAAACTACAAAAAAAGACTTATGCTTTAGAATTTCGTGCATGTTAGTTGGAAGGGGGTGTGTAGGTTTATATTGAGTTTATATGGTAACATGTGGTAACTGATACATTTCTTCTGAAAAGCATCATGCTGACTATGCACTCCCCTTCCTACCCTCCCTAGTCCCTCCTGTTAAATCATCATTCTGGAAGCCACTATTTAGCAAGGCAACACAGGTACTAATGAGGCCGTTTTTCTTAGAGGGAGTGAAAAAAAGTCAGCCTGAACTCTGGTCTTATGACAAGAGTTCTTATTACCTCTCATCAGATGAAAGACTATATGCCTACACATTGTCAATATTCATCCAGATATATTTGAGGGAGAAAGAATGCTTCAATTTCTCAAGCACTCTTTTCACCTTTTGAGCTGGTATCTAAGCAATAAAGGCTCATCACCTTACAGCTCCTTAATTATTATTATTATTCTTTGATTACTCTTTGATTTTACTTTTCTTTGGGTTGCCTTCTTAAGTAATTTATTATGTGTCATTAGCAACAATGTGCACAATGAGTTTGGGTCTGACACAAAAACAAAACAACCTTAAAATTATTTTTTGTGACTCATAGTTACTGTAGGGTGTAACTCAAACTTAGTATATGCCAGCATGGCAAGTGGCTGCAGCTCAATTCTTCCTCCTGAGAGTCAGAAGGCCGGCACGCATTACTAATCTATTATATTGCATATTAAACAAACCCAAAGTTTGTCCAGTTTCTTCCATAAAAGCCTAAGTCCTTTTGTAATCACAATATAATATTTGTCCACTCCCTTTTCTGTAATTTAATATGTCTTATATGGCCAAGCAGCCCTAAATGGATGAGAAGATTCTCTCCTTTCCCCCAAGGAGAGAGGGAAGAGGCTTGGTATAGAGAATTAGAATGAGTTTGGTAGGAGATCAGACCTTGGATCCAGTCCTGGCCCCATAATTTACTACTAAGTTATGCTCTGAACTTCATAGTTTCTCATTTGTTAAAAAAATAAAAGTGCTAATAACATGTTCAGCCAGCTGAATTTGCCAATATTTAACCTCTGCCTTAGATGTTTTCCTGACTATTCCAAATCAGAACAGAAAAACAAGTGCTTTTTGACCACTAAAGCTGTAAGTAGCTGGTCACGTTGACCATATCCAAACCAAGCTCAGGTGTTTTGAGTTCTAGGATTAGTCAATCCTTGGGCTCTCCTCATTCTGAAGAGGAAGACGTTCATAGGGTTATTGTAAGGAATAAAATAGATAATATATGTAAAGCAGCCATTTTTATGTATTTTATTAAGGATAGTTATAGCTATGGGCACCAGAAAATCTATCTAAGAAATACTTGAACTACAGGTTATTTGTTAATTACTCCAGAATTTTTGTTATACATGTTCCTAGCTTTGACTATACAGTTTCATCAAGGTCCCAGGCTTGTCTTTAACCATTTATTCTACTGTTCCTTGAATATGGTTCATAGTGGCAAGGTTACATGGTGAGTTGTTGCCTTATGGTTTGAAGATGGCTATCTCTGCTCCAAGCATTATGTCCTTACCCAACGATATTCAAAGACCAGAAGTGAAGGAAGTGGTGTGGGACAGGGATTACATTTTTTGAGAGGAGAAATCTCCAGAGGACTCTCTCTTCCTATGTATCTTCCTCTATATCTCTAAGACCATAACCATTTATACCTCTAGATCAGTGGTTCTCAACCTTCCTAGGGCCACGACCCTTTAATACAGTTCCTCAGGTTGCGGTGACCCCCAACCATAAAATCATTTTTGCTGCTAGCAGCTAGCATTTTTGTTGCTGCTAGCAACAAAAATTTGGAAGGTTGAGAACCACTACTCTAGACCCAAAGGAGACTACGAAAATGTGTATAGCCTACCCTCCTTATCCACAGGTTTTGCATTTGTGGATTCAACCAACCATATATGGAAAATATTTTCTAAAAGTTACAATATAACAATAAAAAAAACAGTACAATATATCAACTACTTATGATGTAATTACATTAGGTATTAATGTAATCTAGAAATGATTTAAAGTAGACAGGAGGAAGTGCATAGGTTATATGTAATTACTATGCCATTTTATCTAAGGGTCGTGAGCATCTTTAGATTTTGGTATCTGCAGAGCCCTGGAACCAGTACCCTGCAGATATGGAGTGATGACTTCATATATGACATTCTCAGCTTTCATATTGAGAGGCAGTGGAGGGAGAAGGGGTGGAACTACCTGCTGAGTCCTATATGAAGGGGTACACCATAGCATGCAGTAATGTTCTCTCCTTCATCTTTCTATCCCACCTGAATGTATTAGCCCTCTTCCTTACATAGTATGTCAAATCTTACGTGTATAAGTTAAATGACTGTTTCCTTGTTAAATGTTAATTGATGATGGTAAACACAAATATGATCAGATTTTCCTTCCATGTCTATGATATCTTACATTTGTATAACCATTTTATATATCCATTATCTCAAATTAAATTATCTTCATAATGCTTACTAAAAGCTTCAAAATTTTGGTCTGCCTTTACATATGAGAAATAGGAAGATTAAAATTATGATCATATAGCTCATCAGTAGAAAAAACTGTGAACTTTGATGCCTCGACCTAAAATTTTTAATAATGCCTTTTATGTTTGTTGTCTGTAAACCTTATGATGAAATAGGAAAATAAACACAAAAGTTTTATCCCTCCTTTTTACGGTAAGGTAAACTTTTAGTACCTTCTCTAATGTAAAGAAATTAATAAAGCTCCACATTGAGTAAGAAATTCCAGTGTAGCATTTTGGGAAACAGTAGTATCTTATAAAATACACTTATAAAGATAAAGTAGTATCTTATGAAATACTCATTATGAGTATTGATGTAATCAATTGAGTACAAATTCCTAAACTGCAAACTGAGTCTACCAACACAGTAAAAGAATTACCTATTATGGTCAAGTGAGGTTTATTCCAGGAATTCAAGGATGGTTCAATTTTAGGAACTCCATCAACATGTACAAAAATAATCCTGTGATCATATCTTTAGTCTTCCAGAAAGGCAATTGAGAAAATTTAACAAACCTTCCTAATATAAAGGATTTAATAGGAACAGATGGGTGCTTCCTTAACTTGACAAAATTTGTATATATCTTAATTTACTTAATGTTGAAACCATACCCCCTTTTCCTTAAACTCAAGAAGACAAGGATGCCCATTACCTTTGTTCTATTTAATATTGTGTTAGATTTATTGCCCAGTATAATCAGAGAAGAGAAAATAGAGGCATGAAAATTAGAGGAGTTAAAATAGAGGAGTTAAAAGCTATCTCTGTCAATGATATGGATAAAATATACCTGGAAAACACAAAAGGTCTAAAAATAAAACTAATTTAAACAATAAGAGAATTCAGTTATGTGATCACATATAAAATTAACATGAAAAATTGATAGTCTTCAAATATACAAATGATAACATGCTAGAAATTATAACAGGTAATGGGAGAGATGTTCTCTCTCTCTCTCTTTTTTTTTACAAACAGCAAAAAGAAAAGATAAACTGTGAATAAATTTATGGGAAATGTGAAAAATGTGTATAGGCAAAATTTTAAGCATTCCTGAAACATGTACAAAAAGACATGAAATGAGATTAGAAAAAAAAGCACAGTTTTGTTTTTTTTTTTGCGGTGGGGAAATGATAGGATAACTCAATATCATTAGATATTAATTCTTCCTATGTTGATATATAAATTTAGTTCAATCCAAGTAAAAATGCCAAAAACATTTTTGTAGCTAAGTAGTTGATTCTAAATTTCAAAGGGAAATATCTAGGAAAACCCTAGAAAAAGAAGCAATAGGAGGACCAGTAAATTTGACCAGATACTGAAACACTATTAAGTTTCCGTAATTAAAATGGTGTGATACCGGTGGATGAATAGGCAATTCAAAGAATTCAAGGGAATAAAATACCCCTTAAACAGATCCCTATATGTCTGGAAATTGAGTATGTGCTAAATGTGCCATCTCAAATCACTGGGGAAAGAAGGATTTTCTTTTTTTTTTTTTCCCTATAATGAGAAGGAGTCTTGCTGTGTTTCCAAGGATGGTCTCTGGTTCAAACAATCCTCCTACCTCAGCCTCCCAATTATCTGGGATTATAAAGGTGAATGCCACTGGGCACCACAAAATGTACTTTTAATTGATGGCTTCAGATCAACTGGGAAAATATAAAATTGAATCCATATCTCACACCCATGATTAAAAATAAACTCCAACTAGGTTAAAGATTTAAATGTAAACAAAATAAAACCACATTAGGATAATAAAAAACCATAGGTACATTCCTTTATAACATGAGAGTAGGAACAATTTTTCTAAGGATGACAAATTCCAGAAACAATAAAAGAAATTTGGCTTTTAAAAATGTAAAATGCTTTGCATTGTAGGAAAAATTTAAAGTCAATAAATAGCAGAGAAAAACTATCTGTAGCTTTTATCAGCTACGAAAGGCTAATTAATTAATGAGCTATATAGAATTGGGAAGGAAAAACAAAAATCTGATGTGCAGATAAATGACAGTCAGTTCGCAGAAGAATATAGTTGGATGGTGCTAAAACATGAAAATTTGCTCAGCCAACTATACTGAGTGAAGGCAAATTAAAACTACATTGCTCTTTGGGAAAGTAATGACTGGGTGAAGGGAAGAGGGTGAAGGGGTCTATCAGATTGTTCACTTTGTAAACTTTCTCAACCTTTACACTTTAGATTTATGCAATCTATTGCATGGACATTATAAAGAAAAAAGTTCTTTAAACAACACAAAAGTTAGATACCATGTCTTACTTAGCAAACTGGCACAAGTTCAAGTTGGACAACATGTTCTGTTGGCAAGACTATAAAAAATAAAGGGCACTGTCGTGTATTGCTGTGGGTGTGCAAAATAGTATAAGGTTAAGGAGAGAAATTTGGTAATATTTAACAAAATCACAAAAGCTTTTACTTTTTCATCTAATACTTGCAATTCCACATCTAGTAACTTACCTTAAATATATATATCCCAAACAGCACAAGCACAAGATTACTCACTGTAGCATTTTTGTTAATACCAAAAGAATGGAAACAACCCACTGTTTATCAGCAGGAGATTAGATGAATAAATGATATTATTTACATACTTAACTATTATGTAGCCATAAAAAAGAACAATCTCTATGTATTAATGGAGAGTAGAGAAAGCAAAGTACAGAAAAATGTGATAGCATGCTACCTTTCCCTAAAGAAGAGAGGAAAATAGAATTTATGTATGTATTTGCTTTTTTTTATTGAAAAATAAAATTGAAGCATTTGAAAAGTGTTACTGGAGGACCACAAGGAATCGGGAGAGGAGACAGGTATGGAAGGGAGACTGCCTTCAGTGTGCTCTTTTGTATCATTTTAAATTTTGAAACAAACATTTTTATATATTTGAAAAATAAAATGAAATCAACTTTACTGTAGGAGCTGCTAAACTGTTGGGAGTGTGGACTTCTCCTCTTCCCGCCATGGCTTATGCTCCACCACTGATAACTGGTGTGATCTGAAGAGGGGGACTCGGAAAAAACGTCACTTTTCCTGCTGTGTTCAGGACTCCCATTCAATCAAATATTATGAACTTTGATCACATCAACTTGTGCAAAAACAACAGATGTCCCTATGCTGTCAGTAAATCAGCAGGTTGTCAGACAGTCTGAGTTTTAGAGTACTGGCAGAACTGTGGTGTGAATTCTCAGAGCTGTCTGGCTAGGGTGCTACTGGAAATTTGTGTCCTAGAGGCTGCATGTTTGCACCAACCAAAACCCAGCACTATTGAATCAACACAACCCAAAAGCCCTGTTTATTCTTCTCTTCTCTGGCTGCACTGGTGTCTCCAGTGCTGGTCATGCCTATAGGTCATCATGTTGAGAAAGTTCCTAAGATTCCTTTGGTGATTGTAGACAAAGTTAAAGGCTACAAGAAAACCAGAGAGGTTGCTTTGCTTTTTAGGAAACTTAAGGCCTGAAAAGGTCTATGCCTCTCAGTGAAGGAAAGTTAGCAAAGGCAAAATGAGAAACCATAATCAGGTTCAGCACAGAGGATCATGTACCATCTATAAAGAAGACAGTATTGTCATAAAGGGCCTCAGAAACTCCTAGTTGGCATTTGAGATGTTTCTGCATTTGGACTGAAAGTGCTCTCCAGAAATTAAATGCATTATGTGGCACTTGGAGTAAAGTTGTTTCCCTCAAGAGTAATTACAAACTTCCAACAATACAGATCTTAGCAGAATTGTGAAAAGCTCAGAAACCCAAAGAGCTCATCCTGCACCATACAAGAAAATTCATCCCAGTCCTACAGAGGAATGCCCTGAAAAATCTGAGATTCATGTTGAAGCCAAACACATAAACAAAAACCACATATCAGAACACCATTCTTCACCAGGCCAGGAACCACGAACTGTGGGTGGATAAGACGCTGCAGTGCTAGAGGCCAAATTAGATGAGACGAAAGTTGCAGGAAAGAAGCCTATGATTGTAATGAAAATAAAGAAGGCTGTAGGAGTTAAGAAGCTGCAGATGCTGGCATGGATGTGGGGAGAGGAGAGCACTTATGCACTATTGGTGTGATTGCAAATTAGTATAGCCTTTTTGAAATCCTCCAGAGCTATTTGATACTACAATCCATTACTAGGTATCTACCCAGAAGAAAGAAAATAATTTTACCATTTGGACATTTGCACTCAAAAGTTTATAGCAGCTCAATTCATAATCGCAAAGATGTGGAAATGACCCAAGTGCCCATCAACCCATGAATGGATTAATAAACTATGGTATATGTATACCATGGAATACTATTCAGCCATAAAAGATGGAAATTTTGCGCCTTTTCTTTTGTTTACCTGGATAAAATTGATGAACATACTTTTTAGTAAAGTATCATAAGAATGGAAGAGCAAGTATCCAGAGTACTCAGTACTAATCTACAAATAGATCAACAGCTAGGTCCACATGAGAGAAAAAAAGCACAATTAAATTCGAGCAGGCAGTAGGTGGTAGGGAACTCTATTAGTTTTCGTCTATTTAGTACAATGTAGGGATATATGACACACCTTCTGGGTGGAGGTGTCAATTACAACTCAGACTTTGTACTTTACCCTACAGATGCAAATCATGTAACCTCATTGTATGTACCCTCATATAAACCATAAAGAAGAGAGAGAGAGCAGCAGAAGAAGCCTTTGATGGCAGATACCAAGAAGCCAGTAGAAATCTACCACAGAGAAAAATGAGTCTGCTGCACAGACTATTAAATTTGTTTTTGTTTTTTTGTTATTTTTTTTGGCCGGGGCTGGGTTTGAACCTGCCGCTTCTTGTAAATGGGGCCAGCGCCCTACTCCTTTGAGCCACAGGTGCTGCCCTATTAAATTTGTTTATTCCACAGAGGTCAAATACTTTTTGTCAGTTTATTTTGATTAAAGACCTAATCAAAGAGTGAGGAAAAAATCATAATAAAATTAAGTCATAAAATCATAATAAAATTAAAATAAAAGGGAAATTATAAAGTCCCTGAATTGGAACAAACCTACCAATTGATTTATCAATTTGGAACCATAACAACACAGAGAATAGTCTTTTTGTAAGTGAATTTTTAATACAGTACTGACTGTAAATCTTAGTGAAATATATTCTAAGGACAAGAAGAGCTGTAATGAAATCTTAAACTTCACCCAACGGTTTTATTATTTATAATAGTTTGGAAGTTTTTATTTCAAGTGTATTATAAGATAAAGCAAATAAGTAAATTTGCTAATGTCTTTAGAAAGCATGATTTTTAAGAGAAAAGATATATAAATACAAAATAAAAAATCATGTGGAAAAACCTAAAATGTTAAGTATCTCAAGAATGGAAGAAAAAGTATCCAATATACTCAGCCCTACTATGAAACTAATTTATGGCTTTCACATGAAAGCTATAACCCAGTTATAACCCAAGAATAGGGGGAAAGGGGAAAGGGAGGGGAATGAAGGGGTAGGTAGGTGGAGGGAAGGTGATTGGTGGGATTACACCTGCGGTGCATCTTACAAGGGTATATGTGAAACTTAGTAAATGTAGAATGTAAATGTCTTAACACAATAACTAAGAAAATGCCAGGAAGGCTATGTTAACCAGTGTGAGGAAAAGGTGTCAAATGGTCTATAAAACCAGTGTATGGTGCTCCATGATCACATTAATGTACACAGCTATGATTTAAGAAAAAAAATAAAAATTATTAAAAAATTTTTAATTGGAATTATCAATGAGAACTAATGATGTTTTAAAAATATAGGGCGTGCTGACCACAGAAAGGCCTTCAAAGCAGTGACATCCCAATAACCATGAGCATATCTAGTGCCTTGATGTTGGTTGATGTTTCCCCCTATAAACAGCATTCCTTAGAGAAATGGGTGAATTCAGACCTGGAATGTCCACGAAGGAAAGTCCAAGGTGAGCCTGGCGCACCTTGTGCCACAAACAGTCAGGAAACACTCAAATGTGAATGAGGTTAGGCCTAAAGCCATAGCCACCAGCTGGAAAGTATCTGGTCCCAAACTTGGGACAATTGAGCATTTAAAAAATATTGTTAATGGTTTGTCATATGCTAAATAAATAAAAATTCATGAGTCTAAAGTTGTACTCAATAGGTTAAGATAGATAGATATAATTGGTATACCATTGCTATTATTATACCATCTCCCAGTGAAGTAATGGATTCAGGAAATGATTTTACCTAAAACCACTAGGTGAAGGTTATTAGGTAATAGGGTATTCCCAGAATTACAAAGTTATCACTCACCGATTGCTTGCTAATTAAAAAAGGAAACACATTTATAACAGAGACATCAGGTATTACCATATTACTTGGTGATCAAAGTTAGCAGCATTAATAGTGGGGAGTTAAAACACTACCATACCTATCAGTTCTTTCAATTAATGTAAATGGCTTAAGAATGGGAGAAAATATTTGCAGGCTATACCTCCAATAAAGGTCTAATAACCAGAATACACATAGAACTCAAATTTATTAGCAAGAAAAGAACACGTGACCCCATTTCAGGGTGGGCAAGGGACTTAAAGAGAAACTTCTCTGAAGAAGACAGACGCAAAATCTACAAACACATGAAAAAAAGCTCATCATCCTTAATC
>CAUYPK010004577.1:0-28022 GCA_963574355.1 Loris lydekkerianus
GCAGCGCTTTGGTTCAATTTGAATTCGTAGAGAAAAATTGGCCGAAAATCGCTTAATGACATCATATAGTAATAGGCTGAAAAGAATAAAAAAAATTAAAAGTAGAAAAAAATGAACAGCATTAATGTATAGAGTACAAAATTCTCCATTGATCAGTATATACCACAACACAGTAGAATAAATATTTATTGAGATATGGAGCTACAAAAATACATGACATTAAAACAGACAAAACTTTTGAAACAACCTAAAATATTAGTATTCTATAGACATCTCTTAATAAAAATGTTCAAGAGTTTCTCTAAGGTATAACCCCCTAGAATTGTAATTGTTTAATCTGGCAGGATGTGTAAATGTTTTCCTTTATAATATAATGCCAAATTTCTTTCCTAAAGGTGTAACAATCCCATTCTCACCAGGAGTATGTAAGAGTTCCTGTTGATCCACAGGCTTGCCAATACTTGTAAGACTTAATTTGTCTAATACAATATGCACAAAATTGCAATCCATTTTAGTCTTAATGTGCATTTTAGTGATTTCAGATAAGGTTGAACATCTTTTCCTATGTTTATGGGCCAATTATAGTCCCTATTCCATAAAAATATTTTAGTTTCGATTTTTTTGTCATTTTTCTCCTATCGATTTAGGAGATATAAATCTATTGACATGTGATTATAATCTTCACGTTTGGCTGTTTGACCAGCTGACTACTTGTCTTCATGATCATAGCTCACATGCTTCCCTTAATCAAAGCATCAAAGCCACCATTCTCTCTCTCTGTCTCTCTTTTTTCTTTTTTTCTTCCTTTTCTTTTTTATTCTTTTTTGCAAAAAAAAAAAAAAAAAAAAAAAAAAAATCCCCAAAGAAAAATCCACTATTCTCTCTTGCCTGGAATATTACAATAACCTTCCAAAAGATGTTTCCACCCTTCTTTAGTCTCCTTACAGTAGAATTGCCAGAGGGATCTGTTTCTATATGAGCAGATAATTTTGGTTCTTTTCTAGACTGCTTTATGATCCCCCATCTTACTAAGAAGAAAAATCAAATTATTTAGTATGACTGAAAAAGCCCCTGTAATCTGGCCTCTCGTACTCTCTGTTCTTGTCCCCTCCCACTGCTCCTCTATAACAGAGGATATTACCTGAAAAACAAAACATTGTCTGTCTCTTGAAAACACCACCCACACTTAGGGGAACTAAAACCTGCATCCTTGCCTCAAGCCATTGGTCAGGAAGGACATGGGAATGTCATTTGTTTTATGCCACAGGAGTGACTCAGCTGAACTGTCTGGATGGAGGCTCCAGTGGTGGAGAGTGGTGGAGGTAGGGTGGGCCTGCCAGGTGGGCCTGCCAGGTGGGCAGCATCTATACATATAACCAGCATTCTAGCATATTTTATTGAATCTTTCTTCTTTTCACTAATTTTTACAATGCAATCTCTATTTTATTATTTCTCTATGTACCCAGGGCTGCTTTTGGCTCCCTTATTCTTTACTACTGGATAAATTTTATATCAGCATGCCATTACTAGTAATCTTGTGACAAACAACCTTGATATATGCTTTAAAATATATCAATATTTGGTCAGAAATGCTTTGGCCATTCTTAGACCAGTGTTCTTGTATAAATCGAAATTTGTTAAAACTCAAAAATCATGTTAGTATTTCAATGACATTTTATTAAATCCATTGATAGAGAAGAATTGGCATCATTGCGATACTTAGTTGAACTACCAATGAACATGATGCAGTTTTCTGCTGAGTTATTCTTTAAGTTCTTTATAACATATTTTATATCTTTCTCTATATTAGCTTTGCATATAACTCATTATATTTAATCCCAGATTTTTTGTAGCATTTGTTCCTTGCATTATAAACCTATTGGTAATTAGTTGTGTTAGTTTTCTGTGTAGCATAACACATCATATAAATTTCGCACCTTGAAATAACATGCATGCACTATCACACAGTTTTTGTGGTGCAGAAATTTAGATATAACATGTCATGGTCCTTTGCTCGGAGTCTCACAGGCTTCCCATCTGAAGGCTTGACTGGGGATGAATCTATTCTGATGTTCACTTAAGATGTTTTGGCAGTATTCTTGTCTTTTGTAGGACCCTGAGCTCCAACTTTTTTTTTTAGTTATTAGCTGGTTGTGACTCTCAGCTCCTAAAGCCTGCCAATCCCTTCTAGATATTAATATTTCCCATAGTTTCTTAACACATGATGACCTAACTTACACAAGCAAAGAGAGTTTCCAGAGAGAGTCTTCCAGATGCAAAGAAGTCTCATAATGCTACTCAATCATGGAATTGACTTCTTATCACCTGTGACAATTTCTGTTGGCTGATGGAAAGTTACAGGTTTAACCCATACTCAGAAGGAGGGGATTATATAAGGGCATGAGTTCTCAAGGCAGTGGACATGGAGTTTGTCAACCATAATAGGGTATTGAAACGTGATTGATGCAATAGTCACCTTGCTAGGCCTATACAAATGCTTAGTGAACTATTGTTAGATATGTTTGGATTTCCTTTAGAACTGTAGATGATCACATTGCTCATAAAAACTAAAGTTTTGTTTCTTCTTTAATTCTTAATTTTATATTTGTTTCCATTATATAAGGTATACCTTGCACTGATTTTAAAGAAAATGATATGAATATTTTACTTTCAAGTTAATAATTCCTATAGCTATTCCATAGATACCTCTTCATTCAAAAAAGTTGTTTTCTATTATTATTTGTCATAGCTTTTGTTTGTAATTATAATTGGATTTTGTATTTAAACAGAAGACATATTTAAATATGTTGAAAGATAGTTTTTTCTCCCATTAAGCTACTAATATGGTAAATTGCATTAATAGATTTTATACATTACTCTGCATTTCTGGGATAAATACAATTGTTTTCATGGTAGTGACACACACATGAACAAAGGACTTGGACTATCTTCCAGTTGCTTGCTGTTATAACACGTTGCTACCAACTCCATGGCTTAAATAAACACAAATCTATTACCTTACACTTGTACAGGAAAAATCTGAAATGGGTTTTACCAGGCCAAATATGGGGGCTGGTGTAGGGAGAATCCATTTTCTTGTCTTTTCTGTCTACTAAAAGCTGCCAACATTCCTTCACGCATAGCCCTTCTTTCAACCTCAAAGACAGCAGTTTTAACACCTGCAAATTTCTTTTGTCTGATCCCTACTTCTGCCATCATATCTTCTTCTCTAACTCTGACCCTCCTGCCCCCTGTTTTCCTTACAAAGACCTCTGTGATTTCGTCAGGCCTACTTGGACAAACCAGAGTAATTTCCCCATTTCGAGATTCATAACTTACCTCTGCAAAGTCTCTTAGTCATGTCAAGCAGTGTATACACTAGTTCTGGACACTAGGGCATGGACATGTTTTGAGGCTGTTATTTTGTCAATGAGATCATTAGGTTCAGTTTGCTGTAATATTGTGTAGAATATTGTATCTACATTATTATTATTAATTACCTGTGATTTTCTTTATTCTTCCTATTTTTTTTGTGTGTGTGATTTTGGAATTAAATTTATACTGGCTGCACATATTGAACTAGAGAATTTTCTTTCATTTCATGTTATATACATGATATATAAGTGTGAAAAATTTGTTTCTTGAAAATTTAGTAGAGACTGTTTAAGTAAAATTGTCTGGGCCAGATGTTTCCTTTGTGGAATTAGTTTAAACCTTCTATTCCTTTAGGTTTTATATTTCTTCTTGAGTTAGTTTCATTAAGTAAAATATATCTAGGAATTGATCAGTTTTATCTAATTTTTTTTTTTTTTTTGGACAGAGTCTCAAAAAAAAAAAAAAAAAAAAAAAAGTGTGGTAGTGTCACAGCTCACAGCAACCTCAAAGTCTTAGGCTTAAATGAGTCTCTTGATTCAGCCTCCCAAGTAGCTAGGACAACAGGCACCCGCCACAATGCTTGGCTACTTTTTTGTTGCAGTTGTCACTGTTTAGTGGCACGGGCCAGGCTCAAACCCACCAGCCATGGTGTATGTGGCTGGCACCCTACCTAGTGAGAATTGGGCACCACCTGGTTTACCTAATTGTTAGTCTTACTTGTGCTCAGGCTGGTCACAAACCTGTGCGCTCAGGCAATCCACCCACATTGGCCTCCCAGAGTGTTGGGAGGTTAAACCATATATTTAGGTTTTCATACATATAATTCTTATTTTTAGGAAGTTCTAGTTGATCATTTTTTTCAACTTCTCAGTCATTTACTGTAGACTCATGTTGCTACATCAATATTACTATTTTTATTCATATTTTCAATAATTCATACTCATTTATTTTGTATTTCACATTTGAAATTAGTGATATTCTAAGCCTATTGATTTATTTTTCTGCTGAGTCTCACTCATGCTGGTTTGTTTCATAAGAAAATTGTGTTTCTCCCAGAACTGTAGATATATCACTTGCTCATTAATATATACTTACACCCATTAATATATACTTACAATCTACTGAGTTGACATTTTGCCTTAGATGAAATAGTCAGTGATATAAAGTATTTCTTTGCATATAAACTTCCTTGTTAGTTTCATGCTTCTTATTGTAAATGCAAATTTCATTGATTGAACTCATGGGAATCTCTGCAGCCTGAGTGATGATCTCATTACTCCCAGGAGCTACGGGGTGCTACTGAAGTGCCATTTAGTGCCCTGCTAGTGTCCCAAGTTTGGTGCAGGAGATGGAGTTTTAAGTACAGATCTCCCATTTTGCCACTCACTGACTTGCAGCTTAGTCTGTAGTTTACAGCATATATTGTATAAATATTTTCCTTCTTCTTTTTTTTGGGGGGTGTGTGTGTGTGTGTGTGTATCATCAATGTTCTCTGCTCATATATCACCCATCCCCCTCAACCCATTTTGAAAGGAAGTTAGTAATTTCCATTACTTTCTGCCAGTCATAATATGTAATGAAACTCTGTTTAATACAGATTCTAATTCTATATTTAAAGTGGAAGAACCTTTAAGAGTGTTTAATTTACCATACAATTAGGAGTAGAACTTTTTTAAAAATTAATTTTTCATTTTTTTTTTCTTTTCTTTTTCTTTTTGCAACAGAGTCTCACTATGTCACCCTCAGTGGAGTGCTATGGCGTCACACCTCACAGCAATCTCAAACTCTTGGGTTTAAGCGATTCTTTTGTCTCAGCCTCCCAAGTAGCTGGGACTACAGGTGCCCACCACAATACCCAGCTATTTTTTGTTGTTACTGCTGTTGTTGTCATTGTTGTTAGCTGGCCCAGACTGAGTTCAAAGCCACCAGCTCCCATACATGTGGCTGGCACCCTAACCCCTGAGCTCTGAGTCAAAAAATTAACTTTTCAGAGAATGTATTATTCTTTGTTATATATATATAATATATAATTAATGAGTATATGTATATACATTATATATAGAATGTATACATGACTATCTGTATTACACCCATTTGTAAATTTTAAATGGCACACAACTTTTGTTTAAATTGTAGACATAGAATTTGTTTTAAAGATGTTCTAGTTGGCTTTATAGATATCAGAAAAAAAAAGAATTATTATCTTTTCTTTAAATCCCATTTGCAGATAACGTATGTCTTTTTTTAAAATTGTATTTCAATTAATTATTTTTATATTGTCTTTGACTAGGGGAAATTGATTTTTATTCTTAAGGCAATAGAAACAGTTGTAACTTTTTGTTCTTTGTCATGTTGAAATTATTGAAACAGAAGAAAATTAGACTTTATGGTTGAGATTATGTGTTAAAGGGTGATGTGTTAAAGGAGTTAAATTAAGTAACATATAAAATACAGATTGCCCTTTCCTCAGTTCGGTACTCATGGATTTGCTGGTATAAAATTTCATGGTGATATATATTTTGTAGATTTTGTGCTTTCTTTTTAAAGTCCTCTTGCTAAATCTGAAAGCATGTGTATTAACTCCTACAGAGAACAGAATCAAGGCAGACCATATAAATTTTATTATCTAATAATAGCCTGATGTATCAGGACTATATCATTCTTTTATCTAATTCTACCTTTAAGGAAAATAAATTATCTTGGGTGCTAAAATATTTGATCAAGACCAACTTCATTCTTCTGGCTCTATAAAATATGCTGGATGTAGGCAATGGCCATGGCTGAATATTCGTGCACTAAAACTTAAAGCAACATACAAAAAATTATTGAGTAAATACCAGATTTGGGGGCCAATTAAACTCTCAAAATTTTTGCTTTATGAACACTTCAGAATTGTTAACCCCATCGTTGAATGTAAATAATTTGATATTAGGATGATTTCTATCTGTCTCTTACTGACACTAGGTTTTTGAATTATAACATGAAATGCAGCTGCTTTTATAATTTCCATGTAGTTAAAAATATCAATATCTCACTCACACAGAAACCATAGTGACTTATTATTTTGTAAATCAACCATATTCACAACTGTTTCTAATATGACTTAATAGATGGTAAATTATTTTTCCATATCAAGGATATCCATAAAAATAAAAAAAATAATAACCTAATTGTATTAATTATCCAACACTTAAATAATATTGAAGTTGAAAGCTTTAAAATATTGTACTTCTAAATTATTAAATATTTTTCATCTGAGTAAAAGTAACAAGAAATTTCAAGTTGTTAGAAACCTAACAAATGCATATCAACTGAGGGAATGAATTATGAGATTATTCAAGACAATAGACTTACTTTTTCAAGACACATTGTTGTTGTAAGTGGTTAATACACTTACAATCTACTAAGTTGACATTTTGCCTTAGATGCAATAGATAGTGATATAAAGTATTTCTTTGCATTTAAATAGTTTATATGCTAAGATTCCAAAAAGCTATAGGGCAGTGGGGCATTTTCTATACAAATTGATTTGCTCTGTTATTTTTATTAGGATAATATTTATATCTAAGATGAGGAAAAGAGAAAGAGAGATAGAGTAAAACTTTGCCCAATCTTGGCCAAATAACTTTAGATGCTGAAATGATGGAGCCTGAATCAATATGTTGTATATTGTATTTCTATTGGTGTCTATTAATGATAATCCAGCTCAGACTCTATATGCTGATAAGAGATCTTTCTAAGAGATCAGAATAGTATTTGTTCTATCAGAGTAAAGTATTTGTTCTATCAGAGTAAAGTCATAAAAGTTATGTTGGATAATATATGTTGAATGCTCTTTTAATTGAAAACCTAGAGATTCATCACAGATGTTATAGCTAAAAATTGAGCCAGTTAATTCTCAGAATTTTTATAGAAAGGTATATTTTTTAAATTCAACACAAAAATATAAGATTTTGATTTAAACAACTTGTTTTATATTATATAGTAAGTCAATAAAATAAGTATACCTAGTTGGTTATTCTAAATATCTAAAAATGCTTTGTTTATTATTGGTAGTGAGGATTTATTTTCACATAAATATTTATAGAACTCATGTTCTCTTTTCATGTTCTTTCTTAGCGGAGTAAAAGAAAAACAAAATATGAACTTTTAAAAAAGGTAGTTTGTTTCTAGTTTAATATTAATAATTAATAGTGGGTAGAACTAGGAGGTGCTGTGTTCCTGGATTCTCTAATCAATGACGAATTTAAGAATTTTATGATTTCTGCTTCTGCTCAAGTAGGACTGACATCCAAGTTGAAAGGCTCTGAGCCCCACCTCCCAAGAGTCATGTCTGTGGGCGAGCATTTCCTACCTTTCAATCAGGGTGCAGGGAAAGGACTTGCCTTCCAAGAATCAGAATTTGCAGTCTTGCACTCTATTGCCACTCACGCAGATTCTACTTACCTGGAAAATTTTTCCTGCTGCCTCCATTAAGAATGCCTATGATGTTTTGTCTTAACTTCCTCAAAATGCTTTCTTGATCTTTGGTGGTGTTCAGATCCTTCCAATTTATCAAATCCTAGTCTTGACCCTACCCAATTTGCACCTGTATTACAGTGCTTCTTTGTTTTTCCTTCCTCCAACTTCTCATCATTTCTATTTTTGAACATGAAAAAAGAACATGAGTGCTGTATTTATGGGTTTGCTTTAGTATGACATCAGGGGACTAGGTTCACATCCTGGTGAGAGACCAGTCCAGTTGGTTTTATTTCTAAGAAATTAGCTTCCTTATGGATAAAATGGTTGAATGAGATGAGGTTTTATAGTGTCTTTTAAGTACTATAACATATTTGTCCACTGATTGTCAGGATAGAAATATCTATTTTTTACAGATATGTTATTTTCTAGCTTATAAGTAAGTTAGGTCTTAATTACCTATTTTTTAATGAATCTTAGCAATTTCTTTGCAATATGGAATTACTTTAAATAAATATTTTGGCAAATAGTTTTGCTTTAACTTGGTATACATCTCCATAAGTTTGTAATGTTTACTTTAAGTATGCTTTTCACTGACCTTCTCTGTGTTATGTTTAACTTTTTTGAGCCACCACCCACATATATCTCTACACTCTTCTTTCTCTCTCTGCCTCAACAATGTCTGGTCTAAGAACTGGAGCATTAAAGAAGAAATCTAATAAGAACTCTGAGCTTGTTAATACTTTTTATTGCTGTCATTTCTCTGAGAGAGAATCATAGTGAGGACAGGTCCACAAATTGAGAGGGATTTGGTTTCTATCTCCAAAGAGTATTATTATATCTTAACATTACAGTAAAACTCTCTAAAATGAGAAGCATAAGCTGAACAGTCCCTGAGGTCCTTCTTAGCATGGAAATTTTATGACAGTAAAATAAAAGTGATCCTATTAAGAATACATAGGCTTCAATCCTAGATCAAGCCTAGAAGGAATAAACTTACATATGCATGATTTGTCCAAAAAGAGGAAAAATGCAGTCCTCTACGGCCAACATTTTAGAGCTTCTGGGATCTCTTCCAGATTTCATGTCTGAATTTCTAGTCTGGTATGATGTCTTGGTCTCAAAGTTAAACATTAAGGAGCAACAGTCCTTTACATTTAGAGATATGCATGAGGGTTTGAGGATAAAATGCTTCAAGACAAACATCTTCTTTTTAAGAAATATTGAAAATGCTAGGTTATCTCTGTATGAAGCTTTTCCTAATCCAGTAAGCCAGAGAAATCTGTGCACTAAATGCTTCTCTGCTTGCAAAGAATCTTGCCCTTTTCATCTTGATTCTTTAAGAGAGGAAATGATGTTCCAAAGCAGTCCTGCTTCAATTTTTCTTCATTCAGTAGTCCCTTTCCTCTGCTGCAGACCCCACTAGTTTATCCATGTACTGTCTTTATACACAGCTTGACTTTAGCTACTCCCATCTTTCATCTGACTCAACAATCCCTATTCAAGTAATTTACATGAGTAGGTTCACAATGATCCTGAGAAGACCCACGCTAGACCTTCCAAATATTTATCAGTCAATGTTTTTAGCCTTTCACATAATTATACCTTTTCAGGTAGTACCTTTTTTTTTTTTCAAACCCACTTCTTCTTATTGTATTCTATGCCATTGTACCAAAAATCATCTGTTAGAAGTTCGCTTTCAGATTTTATCCAACAAAGTCACCAGTAACATATTAAAAAAAAAAAAAAATGGTTCATATACATGGCCCAGAAGAGTCTACCTCTTAAGATGACAACACAGTAATTCTGAACATATCCTCGTTGTTGAAAATTGCTAACTTCAGAACATTTGTCTTGTGTTTAATGTATCTGATGATGGTTAAATACAGTATATTCATTAGCACTTTCATAAAAACTCTCTAATAGCACTTAATATGTTTTCTAAACAAAGTCTAATTAAAAATCTCACAGTGTGTATGATAACCTAGTTTTGCTAAAGAATAGATTTAGAAAGGTTTAGATGAAAAGGAGAACTCTTCCAATGCCTATAAAGTTCTTGATAACTTCAGTCTATAAGAACCACTTAGCTGAGCTGTTATCTTAACACATACAGTAGTACTATTTAGAGATGTCACCATGTACATATTTTATTAAAATGCATTACAATACATATTATATAGCTTCACAAAGAATTAAATACATCAAGTTTATTTTAAGATTAATCTAGAAAGGAGGATTGTCACTGTGAAAGATGAGTGGAACTAAGACCTATTTTAATGTTTTATGAAAACATTATTAAAAAATCCATCATTAGTTGCATTTTCCCTCGAGTCACTAAGCTCAGTTAAAATACATTAAGCTTACTTTAAAATCAATAAAGTATTTTAAAAGGTTTTTTTTCCTGGCACAAAGCAAAAGTGGGATCATTTATTTTAATATCCCTTAAATGCCAGTATCTAATCCATCACTGGGTCTCATGTACTCGCTAAAATATTATTTTGTTGAATAAAACAGCATTTCAAAGTGTATGTTTCAATTATTTTCTGGAATCAATAGGAAAATCTTGCTCCATACTATTTGCGTTTTTGTATTGCTTTGTGTATTTCTTTGTTGGTCACCTTTCTTTTCTCTTACCTGTTGTAAAGATCTGCGTGAACCCAACTTGAATAGGACACACAACTCAAAATATCTGTAGGGACAGAAGAGGACAAATACTGTATGATTCCAATATTCTGAAGTATATAAAGTAGTCAAAATCATAGAAAACAAGAAGCAAAAAGGTGATTGTCAAAGACTGGGGGTGTAGGGTGAGGGAGAATTAGTTTTCAGTGGGTCCACAGTTTCAGGTTTGCAAGATGAGGAAGTTGTAGAGATGTGTTCTGCAAAAGTGAGAACACACTTACCACCACTGAAAATGGGTTATGACAGAGAGTTTAACATCATGTGTGTGTTCTTACATTTTTAACATTGTGAAGTTTAATATTTTTCTTTCCAAAGTATATAAAAGTGAATTAAGAAAAACTTTTTTTTTTTTTAAGTGAGAATGTTAATGACCATTAAAAATATAACCAACATCCACGCTCATAACAGTAACCTTGGCAAAGAGCTTTGTAGAGGTGCAAATAAGACTTCAAGGGAAGGGAACATCCAGTGCAAATAAGAACATTCAATGTTGGGGCTCAGTGTCTTACATTTCAATTTCACAGTGCTTTGAGATTATCAGGAAGGCACCCACATGTTCCCATGTGTCCCTGGTGCTATGATATAAGAAATGTTCCATATCCACGGCCAATCACTTCACTATGTATTTTTTTTTTTTTTTTACCACACTTTAAAAATAAAGAAAGTTGTAAAGTGTGGTCACTCCTTTAAAAACAGGAACTCTTTTTTTGTTTGTTTGTTTGTTTATAGTGTGTCTTATATATTCTGCTTCTTGATTCCATTTTCCTCCCATGGTCGACTAACTCATTCTTTCTTCTACTCTTTATATCATGGGTCTGTCTATTCCATCATGTCTAGGTCCTCACTGATTTGAATAATAACAAATATCCATAGCACAATTTCTATCCATTGTCTTCTCTCTGGAATGTCTAATGCTTGTTACTAATTTCTTTCTATTTTCTTCTGATTTGCCAGTATAATTCCAGAGAGAGAATATGGCTGTCTCAGCTCATTCTTTTCCACTAATGCACAAATTTAGTTGGTGCCCTTGTGAAGTAACTGCTCTTGACTTTGGCATCAAGCTCTGAGTCAATAACAGTATTTAGGGGAAATTATTTGAGTAATCACTTTTTTTTTTTTGCATTTTTTAATTAAATCATAGCTATGTACATTAATGCAATCATGGGGCACAATGTACTGGTTTTATATATAATTTGAAATATTTTCATCAAACTGGTTAACATAGCCTTTGTGGCATTTTCTTAGTTATTGTGTTAAAACATTTATATTCTACACTTAGTAAATTCCTCTTAAGCAAAGGGTGGCAACGTTTCTCTTAGTGTATATTGTAGGTGCAGGGGGTTTTATCACTAAGAGATTGTGTTTACCTGCGTATTTCTTGGCTTTCTCTTCTCAATCAATTTTATTTATTTTCATCCTGGCTTTATAATTTTTAGGACTCATTATTTTCCCAGAAGTAAATATATATATTTTTCTCAATTATTCTACTTCTACAAAAGGATCATGTTTTATGTTTAGCTTCTAACAATAGTCAGGATGATTTCTGAAATTTTGCCAGTTGTATGTGTCAAAATAAAACACGGTATCTCTAGAATGGACTGTGTAGTCCTTCTTCTGTTTATTTCTCATGTCAGAAATGATAGCCCTGAATATATGGTCATAAATATATAATTTATTTTCCATTACAATATATCTTCCACTTTTCAGTGTTAATGATTTTCTCCAAGTTCTTTATTTCTTCATGGAGACTCATGAAATCCTCAACTTCATCTTATTTGTATTTTATTTTATTCTCTGTAGAACCTATCAGCAATTTCCTAGGTTATAAGATAATTTACTCTTTCTTGTATTTCATCATTAACATAATAAACATGGCTGATTGTAGTTTTAAGGTCCACTGTTGTCAATCCATAGAAGTGAGAGATTTTTTCCTATTTATTCTTTTTCTTTTAAAGCTATTTACTATTTGATGACAATACCCCCGTTCCTCACTAAACACCTCAAGCAAAATGTAGTCAAATTTAGTAGCTCTAAAAGTCCTACATAAATTATTCTTTTTAAATTTATGAAAATATTTTCAAAGTTTAATTAATTGGGAGGAAAAATACCATAACCTTTTGGTCCTTCTACCATTTTTAGACATGTTAACTTGAACAAGCCATGTAGTCTCAGCCTTCCCATTCACACATTTGCAAAATTGCCCTCACAAAGATTTTCACTGTTGACCTTTTCAACAACTGAAAAGACAAAATCCTCTTGTATTGATAATCTAATTTCCATTTTGATTGCCTGTTATAAAATTCTCTTATACTTCATAAAATCATCGATTTTCATTTAGGGCCAAGATGGAGCATGTAGAAGATACGTAATTGTGTAGCATCTAATGGAAAACTTAACTAAATTATTTTTCCTCTTAATATTTGCACATTTAATGATTATTGTATAAACTCGTTCAAAAGATACTAGTTTATTTTGAGATTCAGTCTAAGAACACTCCACCCACAGGTGGATCATTGGAACATCATTCTTCACTAAGACAGTAAGATTTGACGGAGTGGAAAGTTGGTTTTCTATCCATCCAATGAAAGGTTTGACTACTCTCTGAGCTACATCTCCTGTTAGATATTAATACTAAACTTTACCTAGTGGAAGTAATATCAAACTTGGTTTATTTGTGTAAGCATTTGACGTATTTTCTCTTTCAAGGATATACTTCTACCCAGTCCCTTAGAAAAATAATGAAAACATCATAAAGCATAATATCATATGTGCTTTGCTTACTAACAGATCCTCAAAATTGACTGAATTCAGCACACCTGGATGAGATAAATGCATTTTTTGACTTCTATGATGACCTGTCATTCTAAATACTGTTATTTCAGTTGCTTTTATCAGTCAAATTCCCTCTCACTTGGTCTCTCTAAATGAGGTTCACATTTCAGTGTGGTCTCAGAAGCAATTTCCCATGGTTTCTAGCAGACCTCCAAAGCTCCAAACATTATTAAGATTTTTTTCATATATATTATAAACTTTTCTGCAGCATAACGGTGAATCATCATAATTTTGTTATGCCAAATCCGCAGATGATAGAAACAATAAAAAAGAAACCAAGAAAAGGCTCACGGTGCATTTTAGCAAATTATTTCTGACCAGTTTGACAGGTCTGTAAAGTTTTAAGGAATGTACTCACTCTGCCCTACTCACAGCCTTTAATCTCAGATAGTGAGTGTGTACAGAGGATGTGTCACCTAGCTCCTCTTTTCACTTGCTATGCTTTTCTATGTCAACCCGATCAAATACATCTCATATAGAAAAACTAAAGAGAACTTGGAAAATAGGGGAAGAATAATCTGCATGACACCATAACCAACATAACTTTTATTTGTCATATTTGTGTCAATTCTCTTTAAGTCTTATCTTTATGAATAACTACTGTATTTTGGCACAGTTGCAAACAATAGAATGCTTTTTTGTTTACTTTTGACATCTTTACTCAACTCCACATTGTTTGCCTTAGTTAGATTGTTGTGTAATATTCACAATTATATTTTGCAATACATTTTCATTTCTCCTTGTATATCTCTGGCACCATGCTAATCAGGTTCTAATTAAACATATGATCTGTTTCATGGCATTTCAAACATATTATAAAAATATCTGTTGTTGCTTGCCAAATTTTATGCGACGATACCATGTTTAGTCTCTATAGCATTGAGAAGAGATTTTATGCATTTAATAGGAATCAATTATATCTCATTTAAATGTACATGTCTTTAATAAAACGAAGCTAATAGTTTACAGATAACTTTGCAAATTTTCTTATATATTATCAGTCTGTCAGAATAAACTCTCTTCTTTTGCTTAAGTCCTGATTTTTAATTATTCTGTGAAATTTGTGTCTATCATATAATAAAATTCTATTAAATTTTAGCCATATTTCCTAAAATACTTTTCCCAGATTGTTTTTTTAGTTGTGTATTATCTTAGCAATAATTTATATGTTAAGTGCTTGATCAGAACTTTTTTCTAATATTTCAGTGACTCTTAGAAACACAGTCTCCTTTTGTCCTGCCAGTGAGTTTTGTTAAATCTGAGTTACTATAGTACAAATAACAGAAGAAGACTTGAAGTTTCTAAAAATATTTTAATATTTAAGGAATATGTTGAAGCTAATAACAGTGAATTCTTTTATTCTCTCACTATTGTGAATTACTGTTTAATAAAATCTCTTTAGATATGGGTTACTGAGAATATTATTACTTTCTTATTGCTATTCAAGAAGTCATTTAAATAAAACAATATTTGCAGGAGCTTGTGCTAATTAAAATTACTGCCTTAAACCAAAGGATTCTTGTCTATTGGGTGTCACTGATGAGACAGTAACATTTCTCTCTTTGCAGTACCCTATACAGAGAACTGATAGTGCCCCATACAGAGAACCTATGTTGCTGCAAAAGGCTAAAAACTTTACCATCTGAAATACCTGCCCCAAACCTAGGCTGTACATCTTACGTACCTCTTCTGGTTAATAGCACTCATTTCAAAACTGAAACAACTCCCAGCTCAAATCCCTTTGGAGATATTCTTTATTGACACATATTTTTTTTTTTTTTTTTTTAAATTGTTGGGAATTCATTAAGGGTACAAAGAACCAGGTCGCATTGATTGAACTTATCAGATAAAGTCTTTCTTATAATTGTGATTCCTAATATTTTACACATTATGGATACACGTGGTATTTTGTTCCATACATAGATTATGCTATTATAAATTCAGGGTATTTCCAGTGCCCGTCACATTGACACCTCATTATCTCTATGTGTTGGAAATAATTTGAGTCTTCTTTTCCAGATACTTTGAAATATATAACACATATTGTTAACTAGAGTCACCTTTCTCTGATGTCAAATATTTGAACATAGACTTTCTTCTGTGATCACATTGTGCACTCTGGCCTGGGCAACAGGACAAGACCTCGTCTCCTAAATAAATAAATAAATTTTTACAAAGAACTTACTGCATATACTCGAGTATAAGCTGACCCGAGTATAGGCCGACCCCCTTAATTTTACCCTAAAAACTGGGAAAACTTAGTGACTCGAGTATAAGCCGAGGTGGATAATGCAGCAGCCACTGGTAAATTTCAAAAATAAAAATATATACCCAAAACAATTACAATAATTGAGGAATCAGAAAGTTAAATGCTTTTTAATATTTATTGCTAAAGAAAAACTGTAAACTAGCAACAACAACTTTAAAACTTTAAATAAAGTGCAGAAAACCGTAGCTTAACAGGTAATCAAGCTGTGGGTTATATAGCTGTGGGTTAAATAGTTCAGTGGAATACAGTTCAGTTCCCCCGCCTACCTCTTCAGCTCAGCCGCCACTTGTGGACTGAGCTGAAGCACCGTCCCCTCAAGCAGACTGCAGAAGACGACTGGAGACTACATGCATTTGATTAGGTGAGTGCGCACAGAACCAAATAACCCATATGACCCGAGTATACAGGTATACCCTTTATTTAACTGTTCGTTTGTGCCATTAACCAACCTCTCTTTATCCCCTCTGCTGACCCCTTCATAGCCTCTGGTCACTGTCATTCTACTCTCTACCTCCACAAGATCAACATTTTTAGCTCCCACGTATGAATGAGAACCTGCGTTATTTGTTTTTCCAGGCCTGCCTTATTTCACCAAACATAAAGAATGCTGATTCCCCCTTGTATGGGTAACATTTTTTTCTTTGAACTCTCATATTTTTTTATTGTTGTTGTCGATATTGAAATTTAGTTATTTCAGGGAATATGTTGTAGCAACTTAGGAAATTGATTCTTCCATGCTTTCAGGTTTGTTTTTCTTGTATTTCTCTTCTTTACTTGTTCTGTGACATGGTTGGACCATTTTGGTGAAATTTATTTTCTCTTTCATATAAAGCATCTGATGCCAACTCCCAGAGAGTGCTCTTTGGGCGTGCACACGGTCACAAGTGTGACGGCAGTGGATTTAGCAGGACAGTCTTTGGTCTCATTCCTCATCTGTGTTAACGGTTGTCCTTTGCTGTTGTCACATCCAGCACTTAGGGACCACTAATTGCTGGTTGATTGCTCTATATTTTGTGATAAATTGTTCCACATATAATCCAATTAACATGAGGCCCAGTTTCAGAGGTAGATTTTTAGGCAAGTCTTTATACCTTGTCCTCCTTAACAATTTGGCTGACCTATAGTTTAGCTTCTTGCTCTTATGCTTACCCACCAAAATGTCCATTGTTTCAGTCTTACAATGCTCCATACTCAAATAATGTTAAGTCTGCTGAGGAAAGATACAGACCTTTTTTGTTTTTTTAAGTACTGCCCCACCTCCTGATGATGATCTCTGAGCCGCTGCTCTGGAACTGGGTGCAATGAAAATTGCTTGCTTCAAGTGTCACCTCTGCTTTATGAGCAGGATGCTGAGAGGGGATAGGGACAGTGTTCTCTGCTTTGGGGGGCTTGCCTTTATCTATATGAAACCTCTTTTATGTGAATGAGTTGAGGCAGGGGCTATCAGGACTCCAGTATTCATCGCCTCCTTTCCTGGGGTCGAGCCTCTGTTATTTGAATGGAGGTGGGTAATGGGAGTCCTCAATCTCTTCACTGAATCGAAATTTAGCCTCTGACACAGGCAGTTAGAGAGGGGGAGATGAGAAATGCTAACAGTCTGCTGTTCTTCCCAGTGAGATATCCTATCTCTTGCCTGGGGAGCCTCCCTCTTTACCAGACCTGCCTGAATTAGATCTTTTGTCATTGTGATATACTGAGAGAGGAGTAGGGAGGGCTCAGGTGCCACAGACTCGCATGCTTTCCACAGAGCTTTAGTAGATTTTCTTGAATAGATGTTCCTTAATTTGATACATGTCTACAGGAATATCTCCAGAGATTTTATTTAAAATAAGAATTTTTAGAGTAATGTCTGTTTTAGGGACTATGGGTCCATGCAGCAACTCCTCCTGCCATTCCAGAAGTTATCTTTGTTTTCTTCACTAGCGTTCCCCAATATTCTAAGGTTGTTCTGTGTCCACTCAATCTATAGTTTATAATTTATCACATAGGTAGATAGCCACAAATACTTATAAAAATTGTTTTGTTTGTTTTGTTTTGTTTTTGAGATGGAATCTTATTCTGTTGCCACTGGCTAGAGTGCCATAGAATCAATTTAGCTCACAGCAACCTCAAACTCTTGGGCTCAAGTAATCCTCCTACCTCAAACTCCCAAGTAGCTGGGACTACAATTGCCCATCACAATGTCCAGCTCATTTTTTCTATTTTTAGATGAAAGGCATCTCTCTCTTGTCCCAACTGGTTTGGAACTGCTTAACTCAAGAGATCCTCCCTCCTCAGGCCTCCCACAGTACAAAGATTACAAGCATGAACTACCATGCCTGGCCCAAATTTGGGTATTTAACATTGTGGTTTTGAGTGTTACATCTAGCTTTAATTAATTTTAAATTAACTAATTATAGTATTGCTTATTTATGATTTTATATTATGCGATTTTACTATTCTATTCACTTAGTAAGAAACACAGATCATCTTTAACTCTAGGTACTGAGGTTTATACGTAAGTAGATTACTAATACCCCACCTTCTATTCCCATAATCCCCAACTACCACATGTTCTTATATAAATCCTGGCTTTGATTCTTGTCTTCGTTTCTAACATTCAATGGAAAGAATTATGTTAAATTACAAATAGCAAGTATATTAGGAATTTCTTTTTATCTGGCTTAAATAAATAGGAATATATTTTTTACATAAGAAGAAATTTGATATTCTATCTTGAACTGGTACAGAAGTTCCATAAAACCATCATAGCCTATGGGTTATTCCATATGTTTTTATAGTTTTCTTAGTTTGTAGTCTTTATTTTCAAAGATGATGGTTTCACCTCCAAGATCTGAGTTTCTCTTCCAATCAAAGAGAAAAAAGAAAGAATGAAAGGCCAAAGAAATACATCAGTTGAGCCTGTCACCTTTAAAAACTTTTCCCAGAATCCCAAGTTATCCAATTCTGCTGATACTTCAATGGCTTGAATTGGGTTATGTGGTCATCCTTTTATGTAAGAGCGTCTAGGAGGTAAGTTATTGTAGTTGGGAATATTAAATTCTGCCAGATGACAGATGAAATATTATGCTTTTTTGGTAGCTCTCTTATATTTTTTGTTTTCATATTTAAAAAATATTAATAACTATTTTCTTGATTATCTTATGTCCATTTTTATAGTTATAGGCTGAAAGCAGGGGAATAGTATTTCTGACATATAATTCAGTCATGGTACTGGAATCAATTTGCATTTCTTTTAGATGTATCAATCTGTTGAGGCTGCCATTAGTTTAGAGCATTTGAGTTATCAAACTTTATTGTGGGATGCGTAGAGTAGTAGAGTTGTTAAACATCAATTCATTTGACTTTTCTCTCATAGCTAAGAAGACAGGGGATATGAAAGTGTGATTCCCTTTCCTGAAGTTATAGCTCAGATGAAAATTCAGTTCTCTTGATTCCCAGTTCATCTAGTGTTTTGTCCATTGTAGTTTTAGCTGCTTCTTTTTTGGTGCCCGGGGGGGGGGGGGGGGGAGGCGCTACAGAGGCCCCGTAACATTGGATACCTGTTTATCATGGGCACATATCGTTTGCCAGGCAACCTGCTAAGCACCTTATACGAGGTAGGTCTGTTTTCATTCCCCTTTCAGAGTGGAGCAGATTGAACCTCAGAGATGTGAATTCACCTTGTAGAAGATACTAATAGGTAGCCTTTGAAATCCCTTTCCTACATCCTCTGTGAAAATAGGATTGGAGTCATGTGCAAGGCTGGTCTTTATTTTCCAGCATCCTGGCGTTGGTGTGGTCATGTGATGTGGTCCTCAAGTTACCCCCTATTTTAACCTTTCCAATTACACCCCCAGTTGTTTGGGATTGGGGCTCTGATTTAAAAACTTAAGTAATTCTTTATTCATTTAGCCTCATTCAATACTTAACATTTACATTTAATTTATTTTATTTTTTATTATTTTTTATTTTTTTCTCCATAGATGCTTGATTCATCTTGTTGATCACTAAAGCTTAATAATTTCCCAGGGTAAATATTTTCTAAAATTTCTGAAAATTGTCAGATAGACACATCATGCAATAATAGGTTTGATATTAGAGGACAAAAGGCAACGCCTAGGATTCAGTGATCATGTTATGCAACTGAAAGCAGATATAATCTCATGTATTATTATTTATCTCAAACATAATCAAGCTATTAACAGATCTTTTTATGTCAATGTGCCTATATGAAAAAAGGTATTAGAAATGTAAAGATGATTAAAGCACTTTTTCTCAACAAATTGAAATTATAACAATTTACTCATCAAATTCTAAGAACTGATTCCTTTAGTGGGCAGATTAAAAAAATAGACTCATTAAATATTTCAGAGAATTCTGAAGAACAATTTCTCTCACACTCTAGATACATATTATGTATAAACCTATTATTTTTATTGTTTCTTATAAAGAATAAGAAATAATGCCAAGTTGACATTTGGATGTTATGAAATCACATAATAAATATCTCCAGTTATTACTGAAGTATTTACATAAATTTAAAAAGAACTGAGAAAGAAATATTATAAAATCCTTTGTTTCTGAGGGTCAGTACATGCTTGTATTTTTTTTTTTTTTTCAGAAGAAGGGAGGATAAATGCACTCTCTGAGGACTCAATAAAGGTAATTAACTCCGATTTACTGAAAGATATTCTTTATTTTTTATTATATATATGTGTGGAAAATAGCTGCAAGCAAATTATTTTTATTTTATTTTATTTTATTTTATTTTATTTTATTTTTTATTATAAATCATAGCTGTGTACATTAATGTGATCATGGGGCACCATACACTTGGTTCATAGATCGTTTGACATATTTTCATCACACTGGTTAACATAGGCTTGCTGGCATTTTCCCAGTTATTTGGCTAAGACATTTACATTCCACATTTGCCAAGTTTTACATATATCCTTGTAAGATGCACCACAGGTGTAATCCCATCCATCCCCTTCCCTCTACCCACCTCCCCCCTCCCTCCCCACCCTTTCCCTTTTCCCCCTATTCTTAGATTGTAACTGGGTAATAGCCTTCATGCATTATTTTGAAGTGAAAAATTTTATCATTCGAAAATTTTAATCCATTTCTCTTTCTATTCAAATCTATAAAAAATATAATTAAGTATCCATTGCCCTTCTTCAATTTATGATGCGTAAATAATAATAATATGCAAATAATATGTTGCAAATGTCAGGCATCTGGATCGAAATTATTCCTATGTGATGAGATAATATTCACATGTATTAAATATTTACCCAAAAGCAATTCTTGATTTTGTTATTTAGTTTTAAAAAGGAAATGTACTGTCATAGAAGTGGGTTTTTTTAAAAGTGAGCTCAAGTAATGTTATTCTTTTTTTTTTTTTTTTATTAAATCATAGCTGTGTACATTGATATGATCATGGGCATCATGAAAAGTCCTTTTCCATCATTTTAAAACTCTATAATATGGTTCTTGCTTATTTTGACTTTTTATGGGGCCTATCTCACTCTCCTTGATTCAAGATATGCTTTTTAATTTCTTCACAAATCCTTAGATTCTTTGGGCTATCTATTAACAGAGCACTCTTTCCCTGACTTTATATGCCTAACATTTTATTATTCTGAATTTGGCTAAAATGACATCTTTTCTGAGATACTGTACTGCCACTCAATCTAAAATAGGCACCCAGGAGTTTGCCTTTATATCATCTTTAACTCCCAGTGATTTTTATGATTATTTGCTTGATTTGTTTATTGTGTATCTCTGTCCCACTGACCTCCTCACCAGAATTTAAGCTTCTTGTGAATAGAGGCCTTTTTGTCTCATTCATGTTTGTTCTCTAATAGTCTAACAATATGGAGGCTTAAGAAATTATCAAAATAATGTATTAACAACAAAACTTGACCCTAGAAAGTACATAGATGAACTCCAGCAGAAATCTTAGATTATCAACCATAAAACCTTCACATTGAAAGGGCCTTAGGACACCCTTGTCTTTTTTCTACACATGAGGATAAAAATAAGTCTGAAACTTGAGGTTTCTACTCAATCTTATACATTCAAAGGGGCAGAAAAACCAAGTACCATATCGTGAAACTCCTCACTGTTCATTTTCTTAATACTAGCTAACACAGAATTCCTGTCCTGTAGAAATAATGTACTTAATTTCATTGACCAGTACAAAAGTACGTAGAAGATTATTGGACTAATTGTTTTATTTTGCGAAGAATTTTATTGTGAGGAAAATAAGGCTTTAAAATTTAATAAAGGGTAAAGATTAACAGTTGTCATGGAAGCTATATCTAAAGCACAGGTGAAATGTAACCAAGTCCTTGAAAATGAGGCAGAATAAATGCTCAGAACTGGGAGAAGGCAAAAATCAAGGTATAGGGAGACAATGTTAACCAAACCTGACTTAGGCATTTTGGGTAGAGAATGAATTTTGATAGGTTGTTTTGAATCAAATAATGGGAAAATTGAAGGGTCTAAAATGTTGGAAACTTACTCAGAAGATATCATAATAGAAACAAAAGAACTAAATTAATTTATAAAGGAAAAGCATGAGTACGTTTCTTTTATCCTTTCCCCATGGTACAAGCCTCCTTGAAGTGGCCATGGAGTTGTATAGCACAGCTGTGGATGTTTGGCAAATAAATACCCACTTCTGCTTCTAGTGAAAATGGAAGTTAATGAGGAAACATTTTCCACGTAGATTATGATAACCTCTTGACCTGTTCCTCCATATTGAAAAAGTCAGTTCTATCCAATGTGTTTTCCTTTACGCAACGTGACATTATATGACATTATATGAGATGGGTTTATATGTACACAAAGTGACCAACATGATAAAGTTATTTGATTACTAGACAGGGTGCGCTTCTATAAATAAAAATGTAAATAATAAGTTAAAGATATATGTTAATTAAAACCATCGTGATTTTTAAAATGGAATTATCAATCTTAATGTTTAAACATTTTCATATGTAATTTTAAAGACACTAAAGATCACTTAACAGTTGCTCACACATGGGAAAAAGTCAATCTCACAATTTATATATCTATAGTTGCAATAAAGGGGGTAATAAAATATGTCCAAATGTGGAAAATAGTATATACAAGACAAAAAGTTATACTTTTTATCTTAATTCTTTCCATTGGTTTTGTAGTTTCCCTCCAGGGATAGATATTCTTTTATTGTAATGTATAAAGATCTTTATAGATACTGTGATTTCTAAAAATATCTCCTGAAAATCTAAGATACAAAGGTTTTTTTGGCTTGTGAAATTTTTTACACAGATGCTGTTGTATGTTATCGCCGTTGTCTGCCTCAAGGAAGAAATTTACAATACAGAAATTTGTTCAAAGAAAAAGAATAGGACCTGTTCCCTCAACATCTAATGGGAGTTATGATCTAAATAGACCAGTTATTGCAATATTTTCCTCTTTTCACCCACTATCATCTTGCTAGAGTGGGAGGGAAGAGAGAGAGAGAGAGACAGAGATAGAGATATTCTTAAGACTCTGTTACCAATTGCTGGATGAAAAATATGTGTTACCAGTATCTTAAAGCTCACCAATTCATTTTCTCTTGAATTTGCAGTATGGACAAGAATCAGTGGGGATTATTTGTCTATGCTTCATGCAGTGTTGACTGGGAACATTCAACTAGGGTACAGGTATCCAAGATGACTTCATAGGCCTGTTTTCTGGTTCCCTTGGGGTAGCTGGAATGTCAAGAAATTGACTGGCCCTTATATCTCTCTCTCTCCATCCATTCCGCCCTTTGTAGGTTGACATTATTCAAGTTCTTATAATGTTTTCTCTATCCAGCACAATAGTTGGACAATGGCTCAGAACTTCAAGAGAGCAAAAGTGGAAGCTACAGGACCACATAAGCATAGTTTTACTTCCGCCCCTTTTCAGAGCTCAGAGCAAGTCATAAGGTTAGCTTAGGTCAAAGGTTACATAAATAGACCCTATTTTTTATGGAAATAACATTATGTATATCCAGAGATGCAAGGGGTCATTAGTATTTATCTTTGCAAACTATCTACTATAGAAAGAAAGACGAATGAAAATAAAGAGGAAACAAAACATAAACTTTACAAAATATTGCTTTTTCTTTTTTTATTAAGTCTTTTGTACATAGATCATAAATATATTTATGCCAATTTCAGTGTGTTGATTATTTGTACAAATTGGAGTTCTTACATCATACTAATCAATATAGCTTTCACCTCATTTACCCAATTATAACATTGGGACATTTGTGTTCTACACATGATAGATTCAACTTGTACTTGCAATGTGCTCCATAGTTGTGGTCCCCCTACTATTCCCTACTACCCCTCCTACTCCATCCCCATCCCTATCCCTCTCCTTCCCTCCTTCATCTTAGGCTAAAGTTGTGTTTCATTTTTCATATGAAAGTGTGAGTTATTATAAATTGGTTTCATAGTAGTACTGAGTACATTGGATACTTTTTTTTTCCATTCCTGAGATACTTTACTAAGAAGAATATGTTCCAGCTCCATCCATGTAAACATAAAAGAAGTAAAGTCTTGATTTTTTTTTTTACTGCTGCATAGTATTCCATGGTATACATATACCACAATTTATTAATCCATTCATGGGTTGATGGGCACTTGGGCTTCTTCCATGACTTGACTATTATGAATTGAGCTGTAATTAACAATCTGGTGCAAATATCTTTTTTTTTTTTTATTTTTTTTTGGGGGGAGGTGCAGTCCACAGCAATGGACGTCCACCACATTTAATTTAATTTAATTTAATTTAATTTAATTTAATTTAATTTAATTTAATTTAATTTTTTACTTTTTTTATTGTTAAATCATAGCTGTGTACATTAGTGCAATAGCCTGTATGGTGCAAATATCTTTATTGCCAAATGATTTTTGGTCCTTTGGATATACACCTAGAAGAGGAATTGCAGGATCAAGTGACAGGTCTACATTTAGGTCCCTGAGTGTTCTCCAAACTTCCTTCCAAAAGGAATGTACTAGCTTGCATTCCCACCAGCAGTGCAGAAGTGTTCCATTTTCTTCACATCCATGCCAACATCTGTTGTTTTGGGATTTTGTGATGTGGGCTACTCTTACTGGAGTTAGTTGGTATCTCAGAGAGGTTTTGGTTTGCATTTCTCTGATGATTAAAGATGTTGATCATTTTTTCATGTGTCTGTAGGCCATGTGCCTGTCTTCGGAGAAGCTTCTGTTCATGTCTCTTTCCCACAATGAACTGGGATCACTTTTTTTTTTTTTAGGAATAAGTTTGAGTTCTCTGTGGATTCTGGTTATTAGACCTTTGTCAGTAGTATAACTTGCAAAAATACTCTCTCATTCTGAGGGCTGTCTACTTGCTTTTTCTATAATGTATCCTAGTTAATATCTACTCTACCCATTAAATTGTCCAGTTCACTCCTGCCTCTCAATCTGTCCTTACCTACACGTCCCTAAATCTGTCCCAGGGTTCCCCTTCCCCACCTTCTTCTCTATTCCAGGCAGGCTCCAGCCATCATCTTTATTCTGGAACTATATTGTTTTAATCTGTTCCTCCTCCTCCCTTCACTATATGTTTCATACTATTATACCATCATCTTTTCAAAACACAAACTTCATGTTACTTCCTCCTTTAAAAACCTTTGAGTAGCTCCATATCGTACAAACCATGAAATCTAAATTTTTTTATCATTGCATGAGAGACACTCTCTAATCTCTCTTGGCTGCTGTCACTCTTTGGGTCTATCTATTTCCTAAAAAAGACACAACTTAGACTCTTCTTTATTTTCCCCCCAATACACCATACTCCTTTTTTGTCCATCTACTTTTACATATATTTCTCTCTCTGTCTAGAAAGCTATTCCCCTTCATTTATTTGAACATACCTCATTCTATCTATAAGATTCAGCTCAAGGATTTTCTATTTTTCTAGATCTATCCTTAACTAGCAGAGTTGATAAGCTTTGGGTCTGAATTATTTCTGTTCCAAATATTGCTAGCACTTAGCCTATCATGTCTCAGTTAATTTTCAACAAATCAAATATGAACAAAGAAATATAAAACCACATGGCATGAGTCATTATTCCCAGCAAGAACAAATCCACCCTGCAAAGAAAACTATGATCTGGGATGAGGATCGGCCACATAACCAGTTTAACACAAGTGGGCAGATACTGCGATTACAGAGCCCACAGTATTTTCAGTTTGGGCTTTTATAATACAGGGTTATAAAGTGGTGCTTCAGTGGAGTGCCTTTTGCTAGTCACTCAGCATCTCCTGGATATGTTGAGAGTGTGGTGTCTGGTGGTTTAATGATTCTATCATTATAGTCAAATTTGCAAAATCTATTACATTTATATGGTGTTATTGACACCAAAGATAGGATTCCTGTTACAATGTAAAGTCCATTCTCCATGCATGTATTTTAAGAGATAATTATGCTAGCTAAGTAGTGAGCAAACACTAAATGTAAAAATGTGTTTAAGAAAAACAAGACGTTTTCACATACAAAAGCACATAGACCTCAGTAAATCTTGAATTACTAGTAATAAAACCAACATGGAAATTTACAAATAAATTCAAACTGCTAAGCAATATGTTGGCATAAAGTAGAGATTTTTTTTTTTTTTTTTTTTTTTTTTTTTAATTTGGCAGTCTCAGCAGCTTTATTTCTAGTCACATGTTGCCTGAATCAGTTGAGTTTGGGATATTGAAATATCTGGTTTCTTGATAGTCCTGAAAGTGTGAAGGTTTTGCTAAAAAGTACATTCTGTATAAAGATTCTCTTCTGCTGCTCCAGGTTCTGCTTTAAATTTCACACCTAAAAAGAAGGTGTTGGTACTGTTGGATGGGAATTATAACACTACTTCTTGAGTGAATTATGCCCACTAGGAACTATGTTTGACATTTCTGCATATGCCATTTTTAAGAACTTTCAATAAATACATAAGAATATTAATACTAAAGCCACTTTAACTTATACATGTATAAGACAATAGAAGCCCAGAAATGTAAAACAACAACAACAACAAAATAGTCCTTGAACAGGATTGTGTACTAGTAAGTACAGACAGAATTGGGGATTAAAGTCATCTTTCACGACCCTTTAGTTGGACCTCACGAGAAATCCATCTCAGATTCAGACATGCCGCTGTAGCTTCTGTGGAATGTCTGAATCCCAGAATTTGAAGTTTAGAGAACGAATCATGGAGGACAGTTTCATGATTATCATGAAGAGAATGTTTTAAGGAGATAATAATCAATTATTAAGACAAGAAATCATCAGTAAATATCTTGGCATCAGGAAGCTGAATGTAAAAATTATGATTCTTATCTCACGAAGGAGCAAATCAAGGCTTTGGATCTTAAATTTTGAGTCAGTCCTGGTGGGCAAAGAGAGGCAACAAAAGCTACTTTCTTGCAAGCTGATTTTGCTCCGCTTGGCATCACCTTTATTCCAAGTGTAGGATGACTCAGGGAATGAGAAGATGCTGGGATCACAGGTGACCCATGTGACTCACCTGTCATTAGTCACGCACCACATCATCAATGAGGGCAAGTAAAACCTTCCTCTCCCTACTCCAAGGAGAGAAGTGTGTGACCATTAGGCAAAATAGTCCCCATACATATATTTATCTAATTTCATAGTACATGAATGTGTGAGCCAGATTTAAATGGAGGAAGTTTAACTTCAGAGGCAATATTTTTCCAAAGGAAACAATCAACAGCGTGAAGAAGACAACCCATGGAATGTGGGAAAATATTTGCAAGCTTTGTGCATAGTAAGAAGTTAATATTCAAAATATATAGGGAACTTGGTAGAAAAAAGTAAGTTGATCAAAAAATAGGCAAAGGATCTTAGCAGACATTTCTCAAAAGAAGACATAAATTGTCAACAAGTATGTGAAAAGTCCTCAACGTGCCTAATCACTGGGGATATGCAAATCAAAAACCATAATGAGATATCACCTCACCTTGTTTCTGATAGAATATGGACATTAATGAAAAGAAGATAGCAAATTTTGGTAAAGATGTGTGAATAGAACCTTTGTACACTATTGTGGTGAATATCAGCTAGTACAGCCATTATTTTAAAAAAATTAGAGTGGCCCAATGGCTTATGCTCACAATCTCAGCACTTTGGGAGACAGAGGTGAGAGCATCTCTTGAGGCTGAGAGTTTGAGACAAGCCAGTACTTATCACTACCTCATCTCTTCTTTTTTTTTTTTTTTTAAATTAAATCATAGCTATGTACAATGGTATGATCATGGGGCATCATACATTAGTTTCACAGACCGGTTGACATGTTTATATCACACTGGTTAACATAGCCTTCCTGGCAATTTCTCAGTCATTGTGTTGAGACATTTACATTCTACATTTA